>PVJL010018463.1:0-15805 GCA_004026885.1 Lyroderma lyra | reverse complement strand
TGTGTGTACATATGTGTATATGTGAGTGTGCATGTGTGTGTACATGTGTGAGAGTGTGTGTATATGTGAGTGTGCATGTGTGTGTACATATGTGTATATGTGAGTGTGCATGTGTGTGTACATGTGTGAGAGTGTGTGTATATGTGAGTGTGCATGTGTGTACGTGTGTATATATGTGAGTGTGCATGTGTGTATGTGTATGTGTGTGAGTGTGTATGTGTACATGTGTGTGAGAGTGTGTGTATGTGTATATGTGAGTGTGTGTGCATATGTGTACGTGTGTATATATGTGAATGTGCATGTGTATGTGTGTGTGTGTGTGTACGTGCGTGTATACATAGACCTTTTTTAGGATAGGGTAGTTCCCTGGCTGGGAATTGAACCCAGGCCGCAGCGTCGAGAGCGCCGAAGCCTAAGCCACTGCACCACCAGGGAACCCCTTAGACCTTCTTGTTCTCCTTTCCGTTTCTTTTTTAAAAATAATTTTAAAAATTTTATTCTTCAATTTATTGGGGTGACTTTGGTTAGTAAAATCGCGTACGTTTCCCTAACACCGTCTCTGTGCTGCCTTACGTTCTGCCGGTGTCTTGGCCTGTTTGGAATTTTCGGTAGGTGCCTCCCGGGACTCATAACCTAACTCCTTTCCGGTCACCGATGCTTTGCCAGGGTGCACGACGTCCTGTCTGCTAGCACAGGAGTGGTTGGGACCCTCCGCCCCTTTCTCCACGCGCCGGTGTTCTTCTCGTCCACTTCTCTTTGGAACATGCCTTTGACTTTGCACCTGCACAGCCCAGCGCGCAGGGCGTGGGAGTCACGCTGACGTGCAGCCGTCGGGAAGGTGGCGGGCAGAGGCCGGACCTGCTCCACCGCTCCGCGTAGATGCTTCCCCGCTGGGCGCCTGTCCCCCGAGTGCCGTCCCTGCCCACCGAAGACCAGAGCAGGCTGTGGCTGCCACACGCAAGGTTCCGTCCCCTCGTCTGACAGCTGGGAGATCTGCCCGGGCCGGATGCACGTTCTTTTTACCCTTTCCCCCGGTAGCCTGGGTTAATTTTCCTCTTTTCTTGCCGTCCAATTTTGTTCTCTTCAGTTCTGTTCTCAGCTGGATTCCGGTGTTTCACTCCACATTTTGAACTAGCAGAGCAATAATATGTTCTGATTAATAAGTGCCTTGACAGGCAGAGAAAAGCAAATCTTATTCATTGCGTCAGTGGTGCTGTACAAATTTGCTTTTTTTTTTTTTTTTTTTGGAAAAAATGTGTTTAGTCAGCAGGATGGTTTTTTTGGTCTAGCTCAAGCTGGTCCCACCCGTGGCCCGCAGAGAGCTTCAAATGCAGCCCAACACAAACTTGTAAACTTTCTTAAAGCATGAGGAAAATTGTGCACGGACCTGTATTTAGCTCATCAGCTATCGTTAGTGTGAGTATATTTGATGTGTGGCCCAAGATAATTCTCTTTCCAGTGTGGCCCCGGGAAGCCGAAGGTTGGACACCCCTGGTCCAGCTCCTTGGCCCTGAGCACCCCACTTCAGTCGAATGTTCCAATCTTGTTCACCTGCAAATTCTGGGCCTGCGGCCCTTGGGAGTGGGTTCCAGGAATGCTTAATGCCTTTCCAAACCTGAGGAACTCTAGTTTTTGGAGGCTGCTTCCCACATCTCATGGTGCATGTTAACATGCATCCACAGGCCCTTTTAAATGCAATTTTGTCCAACTACGTAAGAACGTAGACTTGAGTGGCCCTTGACCGGCTGACATAGTAACCCTTGCTGTGCCCCAGGCCCGCTCCTGAGCCTGTGCAAGGATGCCTTCCACGCGACTTGCACCGATGCTAGGAGCTAGATGCCCCTGTGATTGGAATAAGTTTCTCTTGTTTACGTCTGTGGTATGTTTATCCGTGTCTCTCAGGGAGTTTTGTTGGAACGATTTAAAATAATAAAAATGTTTTTCTAGGTCTTCAGAAGTTCCCCCCACCCCCCTGCCCCGGAAATCATAGGCTATAGACCTATCTTCTCTAATATGGTGGCCGCAAGCCATGTGTGGCTACTGGGCACTTGAACTGTGGCTGGTCCTACCTGTGCCCACGTATAGAAAGACTCAGTACATAAGAAGGAATGTGTAATACCTTATTAATGTCCCTTCGTATTGAGTTCATATCAAAATAGTGACAATACTATTTCAGGTGTGTTGGCTAAATGTCATTACAGTTAATTTCACCTGTTTCTGTTTTGCTTTTCCAACGAGGCTACTAGGGAGTGTAAATCGTGTGCGTGGCTCACGTGGTATTTCTGCCGCACAGCGTTGCCCTACGGGGTGCCGGGGGCGTGGGGGTGGCCCGGGCCTCGTTGGTGCCTGCCTTCACTGCAAGCAGCCGGTGCTGCCGGGGGAGGCGGAGCGTTCATGCACGGCCCGTGCAGGCAGCAGGCTTTCGCTGAAGGCTGCTCTGCGCCCGGCCGCAGGCGGAATGCTGGAGGTGAAGCGGCGCGAGCAGCACAAGTGGCGTCTGTGCCCAGCACCCCACGTCAGGGGTGGCCCGAGGGCAGACGGGATGCAGTCTGGCCTGCGTCCTGCCGCCAGGAGCAGGGTCGGGATGGGGTTGGGGTGCCTGAAGGAAGGGGTTCCTTATCCTCATTCACACGAAGGGGCAGCTCCTCTCCCAGCCACATCCCTGGGAGGCTGCGTTTGTCTGTCCTGGTGCCTTGAACAGGAGCCTCTGTGGGCATCACAGGTGGGTCGGGTGCCCAGGAGTGGTTTCTGGAGCCCCGTGCCTGTCACCCTGACCCTTCACCCAGTGCTTTGCCTCCAGTGTGGATCCCTTAGCCCGGCACCCTCTGGGCCGAGGGGTTCTGCTGCTGCTCTGCCTCGTCTGCCCGTGGACTCATGACCGCAGGCCGGTCGGACATCGCCGCGTGGATCCGCCCCCATCAGGGCGGCCAGGCGTCTCCTTTGTCCTCTCTTCACGTGTGACCCGTCCTCCTGCTGCGCTTGCTAGAATGTGAGCTGCTGATCTGCACGTTCCTTAGTGCTCTGGTGACTCTGAGGGCACTGCTGGGCCCCGTGGGACGCCCCGTGACCAGGGGTGGTGAGTGGCAGCCCGTCACGCCTCCCCCTCGCTTTGGCCACTGTGTCTTGCCATCTCTCTCAGTGCCAAGATTTGATGGCCCGACTTTCAGGAGCAGAGGTTTTTCTGGGAGCCTGGTGGACACAGCTGCACTGATGACTCGATCCTGGTGGCTCCCGTGTGTCTGCCGTCCCCTCAGCCGTGGCTTTCTCCCTGTCTTCTCTGAGCCGCCACCGTCCCCCTGCACCCTCTCCCTGAAGTCTTGCTGTTTTTTTCTACACGTACAGTTGTCTCTGGGGAGAGGCGCCTTCCTCCCCGCCCTCCCACGCCCCCGTGTCGGGGCACCCAGGCAGTTTCTGGGCTGGCCGAGGGATGTGACAGCTGTGCAGGTGCTGCTTCCTCAGCCGCTTCTCTGGCACCAAGGCAGTGTGATCACTGTCTTCTGGGCAGTCGGGGCTGGCAGTCGGGTTCAGTGGCAAGTGCCTGTCAGCTCTGGGCCCAGCCGCTGAGAACGCGGGGAAGGAGGAGCCAGCGCCTCCACGCGTGCGCAGCTAAATGTTTCCGGCCCCGTGTTTACGCAGCTCCGGACCTGGGAGGAGGTGCCATTTGTTAAGGGCTTACCCCGTGCTCGGCGTTTCTCTGCGACCTCTCCGTGTCTGAACTGACTACCCCTGTTTTACAGATAAGGGAGTTGAAACTCAGAGAGGTTAAGTCGCTTTGCCCAAATTGCACAGCTAGTAGATGACAGGGCTGGGGGCGAGGGCCCAGGAGGTCTGGCTGCAGAGTCTGAGCTGACTGTGGCACTGGGGCTGCCCTCCGAGCTGTGCTGCTGACCCGCTCTGTGACCTTGGGCAACCGCTGAACCTTCCTGACCTCGGTCTCCCATCAGTCCCCCGCCCCATGACGGTTTTGGTGAAAACCCCACAAAGTCATTCGTGCAAAGGGCTCTGCACGGTGGAAACGCTCAAACAGCACGACAAAGATGACAGTGGGGCCTCGATGGGGACTTCTGGACTGTGGGGGGCATTTGCCTGGCTCTGCCCCCTGTGTGAGAAGCAGGGCAAACCCCAGCGGGGGTTGTGGTGGAGGCCCCGAACCCAGCAGTGCAGGTCCGGGGGAAGGCACTCTTCTGTCACCACTCAGCCATTCCTCAGGGGCCTCAGTGTAGGAAAGGAGGGCTTGGAGGACAGGGTTGTCACTGAGCTGTCAGACGCGCAGAAACACTGTGTTGCAGGCACGCTCGTGCAGGCCACAGCCAGGATGCTGGAGCCATCGGGTCCCTCATGGCCAAGGCAGCCACATCCGGCCCTGTGGACGTCATGCCGCGGAGAGGCCAAGAGGTGAAAGGTGATGCCCAGCCTCACCTGGAGCGGGGCTCGGGGCCTCCCCACGGCGCCCTCATAAGCCGGGGGCAGCGGGACGCGGCTCGAGTGGTTTCCAGAAAAGGGGAAGGATGTGGCTTAGGTGTCTGACCCATTCCCTCCTCCCCAGCCAGGCGGCCTCTTGAACCCCTCACCCCAGGTCCAGATCACGGCCTTCCCCCCACCCCCTCTGCCAATCCTTCCCCACCACGCTGGGCCCACCTTGCTCTCCCCCCGGCCCCCGCCCCCTCCGGCTCACCATTCGCAGTGCTAATGGTCTGATGGAGTTCTCTTTGCAGAGCTCAGGTTGTCGTTTAAGTAGAAACGTGCAACACCCTGACCCCTAAAAGTGATGACACAGTGTCCGTTTAGACGCGGCGTCAGCGTATTTCTCAGTCTCGTGTGCGCTGAGAGGTTACTGTGGGCTAGAAAGCGCTGAGCCCTTCTGACGCCGTCCCCCGATGACTCCATGTGGTCCGTGCTCTTCCGGGTCCCGGGTAGCTTGCATCGGGGTGCTGGGAGCGTTTGGAGGTGCTGCTGTCCTGGAGCGCAGCTCGGCTCTTCCTGTCCCGCCGCTGCTGAGGTCTGTCTCAGTCAGCTCAGCTGCCGCCACAAAAGGCCATGCCGGGTGGCTTCCACCAGGCCTGTGTTTCTGCCCGTCCTGGAGGCCAGAAATCCGAGATCAAGGTTCCGAGTGACCTCGTTCCCGGTGACAACGCCCTTCGGGGCTGGTAGCCGGCCGCCTCCCTGCTGTGTCCTCCCGTAGTGGAGAGAGAGAGAGAGAGAGAGAGAGCCAGAGCGAGCAGGCTTGTTCTGTCTCTTCTTTGTAGGAAGCCACTGAGCCCATCCGGAGGCCCCGCCCACACGGCCTCATCTGCACCTGCTCACTCCCGAAGGCCCCTCTCCAAACACCCTCACTTTGGGGGTTAAGCTTCAGTGCACGGATGTGGGGGATACAGGTTGGTCCCTGCCAGCGTTTTGCTGAGGGGGCTCAGCAGGTCTCGTCGGGGGCTGGGGAGGTGAGGAAGAGAGCTGGGCCTCCCCCTGAGACCAGCCTAACCCAGGCCTGAATCCCAACCCTGCTCCCAGAAGGGCGTGACCTTGGCCAAGTCACTTAGCCAACCTGGTCGTCTATTTCCTCCCCCCCCAAAGAGACTGGCGATGGCATTGGCACATGCCTCATGGCCGTAAGAGGTTCTCTGTGCAGGGAGGTCCCTGACCACTGCCCAGCCATGGTGAGCACTCGGCTGTTAGCTATTCACAGGCTGACCAGGTGTCCTATTTTAGACGGGACAGAACACAACAGTACTGTCCCATTTCGGGACGTCTGGTCAGCCTACTTCAGCAACCAAGGCAGGCAGGTTCGACCCACTCCCACTGGGCAGATGGACGACAATAATAACTGGTCATCGGGTGCAGGTACTGTTACCCAGGTTACCAGGAGGCTTCCCAAAGGTGAGCTCAGCCTGGAATTGCATCGCGCTCTCTGCTGCTGACTCTAGACCCTTAGTGCAGGGCCAGGGAGATGCCACCAGGATGTGCATGGGACAGCGGTGTCGTGGGGTCACAAAGGGAGAACCCAGCTCACAAGGATAGCAGACAGGCAGGCGTGTTCTCCTCTACATTTCCCAAAGAATATTGGAAACACAAGCTGTAGATTCAAAACCAACATGCACCACTGACTTCCCAGGACCCAGGTCCTGTGCCTGGTACCTTTTCGCACACCAGATGCACGGGTTAAGGCTCCATGGTCAGACCCCACAGTCAAGTGCAAGCTTGTGAGTCATTCTTTCCCGCGCCTCTTGCCCCCGGGGCTTCGGCAGTCACCCGAAAGGCTCGGCCGTTGGAGGGCCACATGCCAGGCCGCACTTCCCTTGGGCTGCTTTCTTTGTCTTGCTCGGCGATGCTCAGACGCGGGTGAGCAGGAAGTTGGCACAGAGCAGAATCAAACGATTCCGAAGCCCGGGTGCTCTGCGGGCAGTGCGAGCCATTTCTAGGGGTCATTTTTGCCTTCACTGCTGGTCCTTTCTTAGCTGCAGAGCAGGAGGTCTCAGAGTTCACCTGGTTGCATCCCCCATTTTACAGATGGGGGGACCGAGTGCCAGAGGGGACACATGGATCGGTGTGGGTCGCAGCAGTAATTAGGGACGTAGTTGGGAATGTTTTAGTGGAATTGGCTTATTAGCCTGCTGATTAAACATCTGACCTGCAATCCGAGCTGCCCGGAGTTTTCTTCTTTTTATTTAAAATGCGACAGATGGGTTTCCTGGCTTCTCTCCCCAAGTTTTCAGGAGAAACAATTGGCTTTAGATTTGCCAAGATAACCCGAGAGGTGCCCGTGGCTGGTGGCCTTAAAAGTGTCCGTGTCAGAACGCTGTGCTGAAACCAGGATTCTCGGACTGTCCTGGAGGTAAGATGTGTCCCCAGGGAGAACCAGTCAGCTTTGGCCTCCTTACACACGTCCTCTTTCCCACAGGCTCCGACGTGGGGACGGGGCGGCAGACCCTCTCTCGCTGGTGAGGTGGGGGGCGCCTCCTCCCGGCCCCCAGACTTTTATCGAGAGTTACAGCTCAGCTCGGAAGCTTGGGCTTACGCCCCGCCGTTTGCAGGACTGCCATCCGGAGCGTGGGTCCCCGCCTTCCGCGGCGTCTGCGGGGGCTGGGGGCGGACCGAGGGCTAAGCCCACCGTGGTGGGGTCATTACCTCCCCAGCTCCCGGAGTGCGTTATGGGCGCCGAAGGGCCACAGGGGTTGGCAGCTGTCATGTGCGTACGTGTCACGGTGCTGTCCTTCCTTCTCCTGCACTTGGACCAAACACGACGGTCCCGAGTCTTGACACCCATGCTGTTAGGGACGGACTCTTTCCACGTGCTCCGTGGAGACCACACACTCTGCTTTGGTTTTAGTAGCCAGCCACAGCCAAGGGCGAGCGCCGCTTACGACATGGCAGGAGTCCAATCCAGTGTGGGGGCGTGTGGCGAGGTGTACCCGAAAACCTGTCTGCAGCTGACGAGCCAGGGAAAGTTTCCCCTGGGGAAGTCATAAGGGACGCTCAGGCCACATACGCTGTGCACATCCATCTTGTGTCACAGACCTAGTTCTGTACAGAGCTGGTGACTGGCCTCTTGCTGATAATAACAACAACAATCGGTGAGTTCGCGCCATGAGCCAGGCTCTGTCCTATGGGCTTTCCACGTACAACCCAATTTGGTCTTCCCAGCAGCCCTGTCGGGTGATAAAAGCAGGGTGCCCATTTCAGGGATGAGGAGACTGAGGCCTGGATGGGCTAAGTGACTTGTTCACAGGACCACTAGGAGGTAGAGGAGACAAATGATAGGAACAGTCTATTTGCCCTTGTATATCTAGTTTTCTTATAAGGGTTTCGGGTTCGTCGTACCTGAAGGGTAGGTGCTAGAGCCCCAGCTTTCCTCACGGGGACCAGGGGTAACTTCATCTGTATTTGCATGGAACAACACCTTGGTGGATTGTAAATACCTCGTGGGGGTGGGGAGGAAGGACTGGCTGGAGGGCATGGGCGTGTCCTTGCTGCAGAGGACGTGCTCTGGCTTTCGGAGCCTACCCATCCCTCTACTCGTTCCTGCCTGTGACCTGCTGTCTGCCATTCTGGTGAGCGCGGCCTCGGAGGGGCTCCGGCCCTGACTTAGCAGGCATTGGGCCTAGGCTTTAGCCCATCAGAGCACTACCTTCTGCCACAGTCATTGAGTCAGGGATGGGCACAGGAGACGATGAGAGCAGAAAAGAACCCAGTGGGCATGCTGCGGAGAGACCCTTGCACCCTTCCGCTAGTTTACAGCCTGGGATGATGTCCGCCGGTCTGGCGCTGGGGCAGCCGTCTTGCCACCATGAGCTGGCTGAGGATGAAGCCCCACCCAGAGGAAGCAGAGCCAGGAGATGGGGAGCGAGAAAGCCTCACGTCCAGCTGTGTCTGTCACGACTGTCTGAGCTTGCTCGTGCATGTTCCTTCGTCAATGAATCTTAAAGGACGGAGTCTGCCGTACGTGGAGACGATCTTACTCATGGCAGGCCGTCAGAGCGATTGAAGGAAGGTCTACCAGGCTGCCCTTAGACAGCTTCTACTTGGTTAGCTAACCGGCCACGGCGGTGAATGCAGCCCCACGTTCTAGTTCAGCACGGACCAACCTGGGCTGTGAGGAGTGGCGATCTGCCGGACTTACTCCAAAGGGGAAGGAAGGGGGTCCCATTCTCAGGGGGAGAATCGGGTGCAGAGAGACCCCACCAGGGAACAGGAGACGCGGGATTCGCACACGGGTGATCTGGATCACGGCCCGCGCTTTTGATCACGGTGCCTCGTACATGCTCTTTTGAAAATTGAAGAGCGTTTGCTGAGGACGCCTGTGGGCCATCGGGGAACTCATCAGGGAGTGAGCCCCTCGAAGACCCCTCCTTCAACATACACGCTCACGTACGTGTGTGAGGAGAGGCCACAGCAAGCACACGAGAGCAATCGGTGGTGAGCAAGGGGGGAGGCGGTGCGTTCTGCCAGAAAAGAAACATTACCCCAGGGGGGTCAGGGCCGGAGGGTCCAGGTCGCAACACGCGGGCAGAGTGGGGGGATCTGCGCAGGTGAGGTGGGAGAGGCAAGGGAGTTGGCCATAGTGCCCTCTGAGCCCAGAACATTCCGGTGCAAAGGCCCAAGGGCAGAAGCATGGCTGCCATGTTTGGGGGACAGAGGAGTCCAGGAGTTTGGAACTGAGTGTGAAGAATATACCAGTGGAGACACCCCCAAACAGGAATTTATTTATTAAAAAGTTGTGTACTTATTCTTACATGTTTAAACTCCAGTCACCTTCCAAGTACTCACCTATCAAGATGCTTTTTCCACGGCTCAAAACAGTGTTTGAGCTCATAGATTCGGACGCCTTTCAGTGCTTCTGCCGTTTTGTGTGTCACCTCTTCCACACCGGCAAAACGTCTCCCTTTGAGGACTTTTTTCATCGAGGAACAAAATAAAGAGTCTGTCAGGGTGAGAGGTGAAGAGGGAGGGTGGGGCGTGGGGGTCACACACTGCTGAGCACTCAGCGCGGTGTGGGCGGGTGCGTGGTCATGTCTCACGTTGTTCGTGTCAGTCACCCGTCAGGAAATGGGCAAATGCTTGAAAGAGCCTCCGAAAAAAATTCATTGAAGCCAAACACAGCCTCTCACCACAACACCAGCGGGTACACGGGCTCCCAGAACACTCACCTAGCAGGAAGCCTGTCCTACGAGGGGCCCGCCCTCCAAAAGATCATTCCCTTTTTTGGGGGGTCACCCCCTTGTATTTTATCCAGAAGTGCCACCTTGGAGGAGTATGCTGTTTTATGACAAAGAATTCCTCCATGCACCTTCCCATTTATTCCCACCCCAATCCCGAGGTTCTCCTCCCAGGTGACAACTAGGGAAACTGAGGCTCAGGGAGGTCGTTGTTCACCCGACCTAGCTCACATAGCTGGACATTCTCTGTTCTGTTCTGTTGCTGAAGAATAGCCAGTTTCTTTCACGTCACAGGAGGAGCCATCGTCTCCCGGTGACGAAATAGCTAATTGCACCTGTCACGTTCAGTTTCATCACCTGCGTGGTCTGTGATGGTCCAGCTGTGAGCACACTGAAATTCCTGTGGTGATTGCCTTTCTGCAGTCTTCTCTGTAAACACACTCTTTCCGTTCGACGGTCACTTTCTGCCGTAAGCCGTTCCCCCTTGGCCCCGAGGGTACTCGCTGTGGCAATGGCGCTGCAGTGTTCACCGCGAGCGATCCCAGGCCTGCCCTCGCCCCCCGCGTTTGCCTCGATGTAGCTCGCTTTTGCGATGGTTTTCGGCCTTGCGCTCGGGTATCGATAGTCTCTGGACACAAATGACATCCTTATTTATGGCATTCTGTTTTAGTGGTGGTTATTTCCAATGCTAAAATCTGGCAACTCTCCATCACTGAAAATGTCACATCCTAGAAAATGTATCATTCCTACGCGCGAAAAAAATTGCTAATACTGATCATCAGGCCCATTTCTGTTACATTAGGATTAGAGACAAATTCTGTTGAGAAATAGCTCCAAGGACAGTTTTTACATTTTATTTTCCCTCTGAAAACCAGTCAGATTTGTTTCAGCCTCGAAGAGCGTGTTTACGTAAAATTAAATGAACTTTTTTTTTTCTGAACAGGAAATGGGTTAAGATCTATTTTGTTGTTGTTGTTGTCCTTGCTGCTCTACAAAATCGTACGTGTGTTACGTGGAGCTGGATTGCACGCCTGCCTTTGCTGCTGTTTCTTTTCCGGTGTGGACGCGGCTGTGCCATAGGCCTGTTTCCCTTGCTTTGATTCAAATAACTTGATTAATGATCTTTTAGAAGTCGAGTGTTTCCACCTGTCTAGTTTGACGAGCAGGGCTGTGTTGGACAGCAAAGCTGGGGCATGGCGGGCAGGCAGAGAGTTTTAAAATCTGGAAAGATGCAAAAGTGGCTTGGGGGTGTGTGCCACGGACTGAGCCAGCTGTGTTCTGGCATTTCCATCACTGTCTCTAGGCTGCCGATCGGGCAACCCGTGCTCCTCCTTGTCAGACTACCGCACGCTTGTGGTTTTCACGGCCTTTTGCGTGTGGAGTTTGGAGCACATCCCCGCCCCCCCCCCCCCCGCCTTAGGTGGGGGCTGCGGTGGACCTGGGCAGGCCTGTTGGCCAGGTGAGGGCCTGCCTCTCATGCAGGACACATCTGGGGCGGTGGCCCCGGTGAACACAAGCCCCTGCCCCCATTCCTCCAGCAGCAAGGCCTGCTTTGCTGTTTCACATGTTCATGAAGGGGAAAAGGCACCCCGGTGCTGGTTAATTCATTCAGGCTCCATCTGAAAGGGAGGAGGTGAGATCCACCTCGTGTCTGCAGGCCTGGACATTTCCGTGGGCAAAGCTGGAATCCGAACGCGGCTTCCCCTTTCCTGTGCAGAGCAGTGCGCTCACTAAAGGCCTCATTGGGATTTTACAATCACCCGTTACCCTTATTTTGTAAATGCAAAAAACGTTAAACATGAAACCGTAAGGAGGACCAGAGAGGTGCGGTGATTTCCCTAAGGTCACACAGCTTTCAGATGATGGCTCTGTCAGTTAATCTGTGTTTGTCCAACAGACCCCTGGCCTGCTGTTCGTCCCCACCCCCTCCATTAATCCTGCTGGGTCTGAGACTGCTGACACAGCCGCCTAAATCTTAAAGTCTCCCACCATCTCTGCCTCCGGCGACTTCTTTCCCACTTGCAAGTTTCCAATTTATGATCATATGTTGTTCCTTGCCCTTTAGGCAAGTTCGATTTCATTGTCCAGACGCAAACCTATTTCACAGTGAAGGCTGCAAAGGAAAGCAAAAAGAATAAGGAAGGGGGACAATGTAGGACACGCTGGATGTGAAAACAATTTTAGAGGTGATGTGGGGTCCATGAAGCCTATATATGTTTCCTAATCGCCAAGAAAAGCATTCCCCTTAACTGCTTTCTGCCCCGGTGTGTGCTCGGTGTAATATAAAAGTAAAAGCTCACAGAACGCAGCAGCTGTGATACAACCCGAAGGCCAGGAGCGGCGATGCTAATAGTGACGGGTGTTCCTCACTCAGGGGAAATTAACGGTGGCTGCTGTGCTTTCATCCATATCTGTGCTCGATTGCAGAGTGCTCGGGGGGCTTCTCAGCTCCCCCCTTCATCCTGCGGAGGAGGGAAACTGCATTCTAAATAAATAATCTGAAGTGCTATCGCTTGACTCTTCAGTCCTGCCTTTGGAAGGAGGCTCACAGTTCCGAAAGACGGTGCGTTGGCTGTTTCCCCGCCTGCAAACTCCATCACGCCATCTATGCCCAGCCCCCACGCGCGCCAGGCTGTGTCGGGGGCGCTGGGGACACTGGGACCCACAGGGGACCCGCGCTTGCCAAAGCTCGTGAAGTGGTTCGGTCTGACGAGAAGAGAGCCTCTGAGTCGGTGCCTAATGCTGGGGGACTGGGTGGTCATCTCAATACCAGGTAGAACTGGGGGCAGGATGAGAAGGAGCCACACATGGTCCGAGTGGCAAGACGGGGCCGAGTGCCAAGTGAAAACCCCAGGGAGGCAGGGCGGGCATGCGGGGCTGGAACGGAAGTCCCAGAGTCGGGGGAGCTCGGTGGAAGGCGTGCCTTGTGGGTTTCAGGCGACGCTGGACCAGTTTTGTGCCTCAGCTCCTAGTGTGACTAGTGAGACAGGGCCTGAGGCTGGCCTTAAGGTCCCCAGCGGTCAGCCCAGGTCGGGGATGTGGCCAGTAAGTTCTCCAGGCTTCTGGCTTCAGCGCGGAAGGTGCGAGAAGAGGAAACGATGCTGAATTCGTTGTTCGGGCTGCCCCGAGCATCCCACAGACTGGGGAGCTTGAACAACGGGCATTTTGTCTCACAGCCCTGGAGGCTCAAGTCCAAGATCAAGGTGCTAGCAGGTGGCTTCCTTGTGTAGCCTCTCTCCTCGGCTTGTAGGTGGCCACCCTCTTGCTGCCTCATCACATGGTTGCCCCTGTGTGTGCATGCCCCTAGTGTCTCTCTGTGTGTCCCAATCTCTTCTTATAAAAACACGAGTCGTATTAGATTAGGACCCACCCTCATAGCCTCATTTTAACTTAACCACCTCTACAAAGGCCCTGGTTCCAAATAAGGTCACCTGCTGAGGTACTAGGGGTTAGGGCATCAACCTATGAATGTTGTGGGGGGACACAATTCAGCCCATGACGAGTGTCCTCCCTCTTATATTTTTTCCCTTGGAGAACTGAGAGTGGCAGTCACCAGAGGAGAATCACTGCGTCCCCACAGCATCAGGACGTCTTGGTTTTCACCTTCAGATCTGTCAAGACGCCTCCATTAGATCATGGATCGAGTGCCAGGAATACACCTCGTGAGAGCTTCAAATTGCCTAGAACTTGGCCATGCTGTCTTCCAGGGGTTTTCAGCATAAGCCTAACAAGCAATGATGCCAACACATTTGTCTCCTAATTATTCATTGATGTACCTTCTTCTCTTGCCAAACACCGCGGGCTCCTAAAAGATGGGGACTTCGCCTCATTCTCTTCCTAGCCTACTGGCCGGGCCCGAACCCCGTGCACAGCAGGGACCACCTGGGGAATTGGGTGCCGTGGCGTTCAGAGTTGAATGGGTCTCTGTCCCTAGAAAGGGCATGAAGAGGGGTGTTTCCTTGGAGGCCAGATGACAGAGAGACCGGGCACACTTTTGGCTTCGAACCGGGGTATTGCTCTGTACTGTCCCCCTGACACGCCGGTCCCCGTGACTCCATCTAGCAGGCACACTGCTGGTCTCCCTAAGGATCGAGCTCGTGTGCCAGCTCTTTTGCTCACCGGTCACGTCTAGGGGTATTCCTTCAAGCATCAGGCCCAATTAAATGCGACGTGAGAGGAGGAATGACCATATGCCTATCCCGTCTTCGAAGATCCCCCCCTCTCCAAGGAGAGAATTTGCAGAGGGGAACTCCTGGCGGGCTGCCCCTCTCGGAGCTAAACCGCGCCTGGGGCTGCACCCCTGCTGGAGCTCCTGCAGCACTCTCCTCACTTTTTGGAATGGGTGTGCCAGACCCCCCCCCCCATTTCCCCAGCAGCCCACGGGAAGAGAAGGGCCATCGGACGGGACAGGGGAGGAGGAGAACGCGTGTGCTTCTATCCGGTCGTGCGATTACTGAAATGCTGGCCTTTGTGCAAAGAGCACGTTCCACGTGTCCGCTGTCCGATGGACGAGACTCACCAGATCAGACAAGGAAATTAGAGAGAGGCCGCCCTTGTCCACGTCGTGCACACGGATAATTGAAAGGGGGCGAACAGGGCGAGCACACTGCACGTGTAGTAGCCCACCAGACAGACTTTCTCTTTTAAAAAATAAGATTCAGAGACCCTATCAATTACATTTTATGACAGTCAGTGAGTCTGTCTCTTCTTTTTGTTTTCTTTCTGCTGGCCGTAACTGATTAGTGCTTTCTGGTGAAGAGCTCTTCACCCTTCGGCCACAAGCTTAAGGGGACATCACCTATTCCCTGTTTCCTGTTTTCCTTCATGTATATATGTACCCCCTAGCACAGCGTGGTGGTCTGTCCTTCCAGATGTGGGGACAGGTGTCTGAGCCCCGCTTCTAGCCTTCAGTGGGGACTTGCTGTGTGTCATTTGCTGTATGTGGTTTACTATGCCCGCAAGCTCCTTCTGTACACAGTGAGGGATGGTGCCCCTTAACACGAGACCCCTTGGTGTCTTTTTCACCATGAATAGGTCAATCTTTTTTCATTTAAAAAATTCAGGAGACCCATTATTTCCTGCTGCCTTGCTCATTTGCTTAGTGCATGCTAATTCTGCAAAAATAAATATTCATGTGGCGTGCCTTGCTGGAGCAGGTCTTGGGTGCAGATGAGTGAACCCCTGTGTCACACAGCTGAGCTTTCTGCCATCGAGATGTCATCAGGCTTGCCTGTGTTGAAGAACGTTGTTTGGAGCTATTGTTTAAGTCGCCAGGAAGCTGTGAACCCTCTTTTCACTGCCTCTGGGGTCGGCTGAATCTTCCTCAGTGAAAGCATCTTTTTGGGGGTGTCCCTATGTTAATGCTTTGTGTGCTGGTTAATTGCCTGTCAACCCTATGATACCAGTGGAGGATGAAGCACACAGGCAATTCTGAACACGAAAATCTTTACATATGTGTCCGCAGTCCAAACTCCCCGCAGACAGGGTAGGAGAAGGCGGGAGGACATGACTCAGCGATGAAATGTCATTGGTCACTGACAGTGCGGGGACAAGGGAAGCCAAACCAGGAGGCAGCGCCCTGGCCTCTGAGCCCGAGAGCCGTGCGCCGCCTCATTCATGTGTGGGGGTCAGTCACGTCGTGGGAAGCGGACACGGACCTTGGCATTTGCGTGGTTTGGCCTCTCAGATGCCTCAGCCCAGGTCAGTGTGGAAGGGAAGGAAGGGAAGCCTTCTCCAGCCCTTCGGATGCCTGATGGTTTGGGCCTGAATCTTGGGGGGCGCGGCACCTTTCAGGGCAGGCCTTCTGATCGTTACGACAGTGCTCGTGGTTGGAAACCTACTTCTTTGTGATTTTGGTTCAGAAGCATTCGGTTGAAAGTGGCAGAGAGAAAAAATCCCCCAAACTAATGGAGCTGAGTAGGGGCTGTCACTCATGTGATTCCAAGAGTCCAGATAGGATGGGCTTCAGGTGCACCCCAATGCTGCGTTCAAAGGCCATCGCCAGGCTCCAGCCATCTCCGTATCCTCCTAGCTGGCTCTATTCTCAGGTGCCACTTTGTGGCTTCTGACACATCCTGGCCCCTTTTTTTCGTGACACCAGACCAGCAGCTCCTTCCTGATTTGGGTGAGGTCCATTCTCTCATTGGCCCAAATGGGTA
>PVJL010018462.1:0-15879 GCA_004026885.1 Lyroderma lyra | reverse complement strand
TTATTGTCTTATAGGGCAACCTAAGGAGTTACTGACATCCTGCAGTTAGCTGGGCTTCTTCTCTGGGTTGTCTATTCTATGGACCATGGAGCCACCTAACGATGTTACTCTCCCATCTTTAAACCACATCCACTTAGAGAATCTTCAAAGTACGATGTATCTAAAGAGGCTGCTATAAAATGACTCAGATTTCTGGTGCATTGTCTGCCATCATTAAGATGGAGCTTTGGTTATCACGTTGAAAATAAAGATCTTTATTTTGCCTTTTAAAATAAACATTTTCTCTCCTCTCCTGCCTATTTCTCTCATTTTGTTAGCAATAAGAATCACAGATTTGATAAACAAGCAGATAAGCTGCCTTCAGTCTAACAACAAAGAGTTTAAAAATTTATTGTTGTATTTTAAAATGAGCTTGGTTTTTGCAAATCTTCCTGTTTTCTACAAGACTTCAGGTGGGCCTCCAATGTGAAGAGTAAACACCCCAAATTGTCCCTTCCCCTTGTAGGACTTCTAAAGCTGAGACTATTTGTGTGTGAGCATCATGTTGTGATAAATAAATTTTTTCAAGCCAAGTTCTCTTAACCTCACATGCATCAGCAGGTATTAAAGTTTCACTGAAAGTTGACATCAGACAATAGGAAGATTGTCCCAAGGCCACCAATATAAAAGGCTTAGGAACCCAAATGGTTTTAATAAGATAATTAGAAGGCAAGGCCTGAGCTGAGGATTAGACTTTCCTCTCTTGTGTTTTACAATAGAAAACACATTAGAGTCATAAGAGCACAAAAGGATTTTGCAGAAGGGATGGAAGTGTGTGTGTTTGCGTGTGAGGGCTGAAGGTGGGGGTCCAAAGGGAAGGGTTGCCAAGCAGATAATTCATGACCATTTGCATGCTCAGAACATCCAGGCAGCCTGTCCCATTACACATGCTGGAGTGGAGGGCTGGCTGGTCAGACAGGAGCTGGTTAGGCACCTTGATGAAGCAGAAATAAAGGCAGGCACCTTCAGCCAGGTCCCTCCTCTGCCATCCTCAGCCCTGCCAGTCATTAGGCTTCTAACGCTTTTCATGAGAAAGTAACCATGCCCACAAAATAAGGCTCCCCTTCTTTATTTCACCACTGTCCCAGTTCTGGGTGCCCATCGCATCACCCCTGGGGCTCTAGCTGCCCCTAGGAAGGCGATCCTGGCTGCCAGCAGCTTCTTGGGCTAGTGCAGTTGCACTCATGGTCATGGAGCCCCACCAGCATTCTCAAGCACCATCCACCAGCTTTTCTGTTCTGTCTCCTGTTCCTGTCCCCCCTCATCTCTTCCTTCCAATGGTGACGCTAAACTATTCCAAATAATTGCGACCCTGAGAGCAAAACACTATTAAAAGTGAAATGATAATGGTTAAAGTACTAGTTATTCAACAACCAGCACTACTCCTAGGATTAACCAGCTCACAACAGCATGGCACTAAATGCTATAAAGTCGTGTCTCCTTTGATCCTCATAAGAAATCTGAGAGGAAGCAAGTTCTGATACCCAATACAGTCGTAATTGAGGAAACAGAAAGTCTAGGTAACATTTGTGACGTCACATGGCTAGTGAAGGGTAGAGCAAGGTTTTGGAGCCCCACACACATTGATCCTTTTAAATACTGACAGTTAACAGGTTACAATCCACCCTCCCTATTGATCACTAACCTGCATGAGTGTAAAACCCAGGATGCCTCTTTGGTGTCTTCTCCCCTTGGTGATTCTGACAAGTCTGATCTTCTGATTTTGATTTCTGTGACTCCTGATAAAAAACCTCAGAGGGCTGCTCCCAGACCTTATGCAAACCAGTGAGGCTCCTCCCCAGAACCAGGCTGACCAACCATTCCATTTTAAATGGGACAGAAAATAAAGGTACCCTCCCATTTCCAATGGGTACGTGTGGTCAACCTAGTCTCACTGGACTAAATTCATGGTGTCAGTACTCAAGTACTGACACAAGTACCAGTAAACATGGAATTTGGAAAACTACTGGAGATTGTACCTGCTTCCCAGAAAAGCTGCTTGCTCATCATGGAAATATCTTCCTTATAGTGCTATGCAGCAGGCTGAATGAAATCTTGCATGTAAAAGATTGAGTACAAAACTTCTCATAAAGGATGTGCCCCCATTCCCTCTCCTCAGTAATCTGCAGCCTCCTGCCAGAGGGCCAGGGACAGCGGTGGCCCCTTGGCACAGCTTTGTGTGGAATGTTTCCTAATGGCATAGCCAGAGTGACAGGATGCTTATCCCCTTCCTACAGTTTGCACAGGATGAATTGTGGTGATCATGAAGTTAGCCTGTGAAACTTAAGCTGAGGGGGACCTAGGTTAAGTCACTTAACTATTTTTAGTTTGTTCATATAGCCTCCTTCAGGACCCTGCCTCTGTGGGTGTTTTGACAGTTATATAGCATAATGCGTGAGGAGTATCTGGGGTGATGCCTGATGGTGAGGAAATGGTTAATATGCATAGGTTCTCTTCTTCCCTTTATTTCCCTTCATGTTCATATTCAGGCCACTGTGAGGGGTAGATCTCTGGCCTAGATGATTTGGAAGATTAACAAAACCAGCTCTGACTAATCTCATCAAGGATTCTGTCCAGGTGAAAGATGTGTATCACCCTGAGGTGAACGAGCCCTCCTGCACTGTGGAAGCAGCATGAAGGATGAGCCTTCTCCCCTCTCAGCACCTGGACAAGGAGATAGGCAATCATACTCACCTAGAGCCAGTCTTCATTTTCCACAATGAAATTTGAGAGGATCATCTTCAATCAGTGTCATTTTGAGGATGAGAAGGAACCACTTTGTAGTTTCACTGATTTCCCACGAAAAGAAAAATTTGATGAGGCATCCCTTGGCATCCCATATCCTCCCCATACATCACTTCCCCTAACCTGAACTGCCCACCACCTCTTCCCATCAGCACAAAGCTCAGCCCATCGACTTGGGTGAGACAACCCATTTCCACCTTGCTTCCTGGAGGTGTCCCACTTCTGGGCACCCTCTTTTACCATTGGGGCTCCTTGAGGTTTCTTGTTTCTGCCTCCTGCCACACATTAGACATTTCAGGGGACTCTGGAACCCCTCAAACACAAGTCACCACTGTTGGTCTTTCCTTTGAGCCATAACACTTTCACAAATGTCCCCTACTTCTCTTACTTCTTTTTCTCCTCACTCTCAGGGCTTGAGAAATAATAAATGATTATTCTTGTCCATGACTCCAACATGACCTTTTGCTTAATGATCTTAAGGTCCTGGACTTGATACCAGGTAAATTTTATTCCAGTTTTTAGAGCTTTTCTTTTGGACCTTTTACAGAATGGCCACCTGTTCTACCTCAATCCGTAGATGAAGCCGGAGTACAATCTAAACCATTATTCTGTATGTTGGGCATTCTTTGTTCTCTCCACTGCTGCCATCTAGTTTAAGTCACTCTCATGGGCCATCTGCATTGTTGCAGCAACTGCTTACTTGGTCTGTCTGCATGTGTCTTGCTCTCCATCACTACGCGCCTCCAGAGTCTATTCTGAGAGCCGAGTAACAGAGGGACTCACACACAGTGAGAGCTTCTCAAAGTCTATGAATGGTTCTTTCTTCCTGTAGGAAAGGCTCTGGGCATTCTATCTCCTCCCCTCTGCACCCCACTCCCACCCACTGTCTGGCCTCATCTCCTGCTCTGTCCCTTGATTCCTTCTTGCTGTCTTCCAACATGGTGGGCAGACTTCTACTTCAGAGGAACACTGTTCTCCCAGAAATCTAGTGGGTTGTATTTTTTTCTTTTCTTTATTTTCTTTCTATCATTTCTTCAAACACCACCTCTTCATAGAGGTCTTCAGTAAACACCCTAAATTAAATTGCAACTGTCATCTCTTGCACTCCAGTATCTATCATTCTTATTCCCCTTTCTTGCATTATTACTTTCTTTACATTACTTACCATTTTCTAACATACTATACAGGGTTTGACAATTAAATTTGTGAACTTGACACCATGTGCTTATGTTGGCAGCATACAGAAGACTCAGTAATGTTTCATAACCTTGGTATATCTGTGTCTCATAGTTATGTTTGTGTCAACATATGGTGGTGTCTTGCTTACTGGCATTCATTATTGTTGTTGCATGTTTTCATGTGCCATTGTGTGAGAATGCTGGAGCTTGAATTAGAGCAATGAACAAACATTAAATATCTTGTTAAACTTGGCAAGAATGGAAATGAAATCAGGGACATGTTAGTCCAAGTTTATGGGAATAATGCCATAAAAAAACAACAGTGTACAAATGGATTAAACATTTTTCTGAGGGGAGAGAAAGCATCATTGATGAAAAGAGTTCAGGGTGTCCAGTAATGAGCAGAACTGATGAAAATATTGCAAAAATTCATCTAACTGTTCATCAAAATTGTTGACTGACTGTGAGAAGCACAGCAGACCAAGAAAACATTGCTAGAGAAACAATTAGAAAAATCTTTTTTTAAAATGCATAACAACTTTTTATTTTTTTGTATTTTTGACACATTTTGAAAAAAAAAATTGAAGTCAATTAAGGCAGTGAAAGGGTTAAACTTCTGTAGTTTTCCGCATGAGAAAGGTGTGTGCAAAAATGGTCCCAAAGGAGCTCACCAACTAACAAAAGCTAAGGAGAGTTTAAGTTTGCCAAGACCTTTTGAAGAGGCAAGACCATGTTTGGGGCTGTGTTATCACTTGTGATGAAACATGGGTGTACCAAGACGACCCTGAAACAAAGCATCAAAGTGCACAATGTAAGTTAGCCAATTCTCCTCAACCAGAGTTCTGTCAGTCCAAATCAAGAGTGAAAACAATGTTGTTAACCTTTTTTGGTATCAGAGGGATTGTTCATTTTGAATTTGCACCAACTGGATAAACCATCAAATTTACTATTTGAAAGTGCTGAAAAACCTGCATGAAAAAGTTATACAAAAGCAACCTGAACTTTTTGCCAACAACTCATGGTTCTTTCATGATGACAATGCACCAGTTCACAGGGCTCTGTCTGTGAGCAAGTTTTTAGCCAGTAAACAAGTAACTGTATTAGAACACCCTCCCTACCTACCTGGTTTGGCCCCCAGTGAATTTTCTCTTTACCCAAAGATAAAGAAAATATTCAAAGGAAGACATTTTGATGATATTCAGGACATCAAGGTAATACAATGACAGTTCTGATGGCCGTTCCAGAAAAAGAGTTCCAAAACTGCTTTGAAGAGTGGACTAGGCACTGAAATCAGTGTATAACTTCCCAAGAGAAGTACTTTGAAGGTGACCATGATAATATTCAGCAGTGAGGTATGTAGCACTTTTTCTAGGATGAGTTTGCAAACTTAATTATCAGACCTCATGTATTTTACTTATTTTTTAGTCAGTCTCCTCCCAATCAATGTTAAGCTCCATGAGGAGGCAAGTTTTACCTGTATCCCAACACATAATGCCTCCTTAGTAAATGCATGTTGAATAAATGGACTCTAATAACTGCAGACAAGACTCTATCCATCTCCTCATAGTGAGTTATATTTCTCACCACAATGCACATAGCCCTTGACTGGCCCCATAGGTTACCCATAGCTCTAATAAAGACATAGCCCCTTTCTTTAGAAAATAAATCTATCCAGATTTGTTTCCAGTCATTAATTACACTCTAGCTCTAACTAGATTTTTTGTTATCATGTGTCACTAACATTAAGGGACTCTTCAGAGGACAGGTGAACTTGCATACTCCTATGTCCCATTCCAAGGCCAGCCTGGAGGTAACAAATGATCCTGTTATTATTACAAGTTTTCAAAGAACTTTATTGGCTTGATCAATCTAGACAACCTTTATTCAGAGGAAAGAGACAAATCAGTCAAATCAGTTATTTGACAAGGTGGCAAAGACACAATTGGTTATTTAGATGAAGTGAAATATTTTATCAGTTGGGTTGGTTTTATTTAGAAACATGGCTTCCCACTAAGACTATATAAAGTATGCAAATGTCTAGTTATTCAAATCCTTAGAGAAGAAGCCCAAACTTGCTTTATTTACTTGTCCTAAAAGTAGTATCTACTATTTGTGGGTAGAAATGCAGGGGGACTCCTAACCACTTCCCTATGCTAGTATGTGTGAACTCCAATAATCAGACCCAGATAGCTTGCCCTTGAGGTGGGGAGGAGAACTAGTATTTACAGAGTGGTTACTCTGGCTGAGTACTTTACATGCTGCTACCCCTTTCTCAAAACAGCCCTATGAGATTGGTTTTATCATCACATTTTACTGATGAGAAAACTGAGGTCCAGAGAGGTTTAGTAATTCTCCAAAGTCATTTGATATGTGGTGTCAGAGCTGAGATTTGAACCAAGTGCAGTAGAATCTCCATTAACCAGAACCCAAGCAACCAACAAAAATATCAAAGAAATAACTCTGCATTATTCGGCATGGGTGCTGGTTAATGAAGAGTCTGCTGTACTGTCTGATTTCAATACCAGTTTCCTTGAGTGTTTCAAATGCTGCTAGTCCCATTCATTCTCTTCTAGCTTACTCAGATGAAAACTTGTTTTTAAAATAGACAAAGATTTATAAGAAAAAGCAAATTAAGTATTCAGTACTTCCTCTTGCATGATCCTTGGAGTGTAACTGCTCTCCAGCTATGTACACAAGCATTGAGAGGTCAGCCACTCTTTAGTAATTATTCAAGGTCAATCATTACATATTTAATTCTATATTGAGATGCATTCAATCGCTAAAGAGAGAAATCCGCCTTAAACTATCTTAAGAAATAAAGAAAATGTATTGGTTTCTTAAAAAGTCCCATGAGTAGCACTATTTCTGCAATGGTAGAATGCCAGTGCTAAAACTGTGGCATCAGATATATGTCTCTTTTTATCGCATCTCTAATTTCTTTCACGTTAGCATTTTGTCACCAAGCTCTCCCCTTGAGGTGGCAAGTTGGTCACAATTAGCTACACTTAGCTTACTTGAACCATCACAAGAAAGAGGTGTTTTCTTTCTTAATATTCCTAGGTAAATCCAGGAGCTGGGTCTCACTGGCCTGGCTAGTGCCATGTGCCCATTGTGAACTCACTAAATGGCCAGGATAATGAATGAAACAATTTGCTTAGCCAGACATAGATCATGGAATGGAGTCAGCTCTGCTCAAACATTACTAAAAGGTGGAGCAAGCGTTCTCAAAGGCAAATCAGAGTATTATGGTCAGAATAACGGCAGATGATGATGGACAGGCAAAAATAATAAATATCCACCAAACCAACCATGTGATATAGGAGAGCTTGTATATTCTCTATGTGCATTAGTTTCCTCATCTGTACAGCAAACATATTGTATATCTCACAGCATTTGTTAAGAATCCGGTAATATAATGTTTGAAATTGCTTAGCATAATGCTTTATGCTCTGTTAACTCCTCCAAGTAGCATATTATTATTTTTATATCATATTGCCCCAAGTCTGATGACTATCTTCTTATAGCTTTATTTATGTGACTGGATTGCTTTATTTTCCTTATGCTTCTGGCTCCTTAAACTAAGCCCAGGTTCCTTAGACAATCTTTGCATTTTGATGGCTGGAGGGTCCATGGGAAGCAGGAACTTTCAGAAAGGCTGCTATAAAAGCTGTTGGCAGCCATTATTGTCCAACAGGAGTTGTGTATCTGATTTGTACAGACACAGTGTGAAGCAGAGGTACACATCTCATTATCCTATTAATCCTCTCACATGTTGCTATTTGGTCACAATTTCCTTTCCCCAAAGACAAGAAAGGGCCAAAGAGACAACAGTAACACACTTAACAGATTGTGCTTTGGTACACATGGAAAATCTGCATGGTGGGGAGAATAACTTTATCTGTAGAAAATACTTTATAGAAATTTGGCCTCAATAGCAATTAACTCATTTGGGAATATCTCTGAGGAGAAAGTCATATTAAATAAGCTGTTGAAATAAGCTTCTGGGGACAAGTTTTTTCTTCCCTTCCCTTCTTTCAAGTCTGTTCTGTGAATATTTCATGATAGGTGCTGAAAGCTGACTTTGCCTCCCTGGTGGCAGTCATCACTGTTTTAGAAAACACAGTTTTTAAGCAAGATTCTTTGGAATGCTTTTTTAAAAAAAAACAGTCAAATTTCCACTGGTGGAAAATGAAAATTGCACAGGAAACAAAGGAATGCTGGGGAGCAACTGACTATGACAAGGACAATTCCATCTTCTCATTTTGTTTTAACTATATTCTTTTTCTTATCATAAACTTTTGTTCCCATTTCAGAAGGAGAAGTTGAGTCACAATCAATATTCACTCTCTGAACCAGCATTTGGTTCTAGAGGTATATCCATAAGCAAATCAAACAAGATTGCTGCTCTCACAATTTTATATTCTAGTCAAGGAGACAGAAAATCAACCAACAATTATGCACAAAAATATCAGAGAGTAAACGTAAACCAGAGTTGTACTAGGTTTACGCAATAGGGTCTAGATGGCAATGTTGGGTTAGGTGGTAGCAGCAGATGAGTTGATGCCCTGCTAGACCCTCTTTACAAAGAAGTACATGTATCCTCCAGCTGCTAGAGAATGATTCTGTGTCCAGTGGTTTAAACCTGAAATCTCTTCAGGAGAATTGTCCTTGGCTGTTAAGAGATGCTTATGAGATAGTCAAGACAGATTGATACAGTGGTACAAAAGCCTGGCTCCTTCAAGGAAGGCCACCTTGATATATGCTCTAGATTTCTCACCACCCACACAACCCATAGATCACTCCAAGGCTAGACATTCCCTAAAATCACATCTAAGAACACATCTTTGTTCTTTTCCTCTTCCTATCCCTACTACTTTCACCCTTATACAGGTTTTCCTAAGCATAAAGTTTAAACCAGTGGTGTCCAATCTTTTGACTTCTCTGGGCTAGGCCACACATACAATACACTAACACTAATGATAGCTGAGGAGCTAAAAAAAAAAGTCACACACACAAAAATCCTCATAATGTTTTAAGAATGTGTGTTAGGCCTCATTCAAAGCCATCCTGGGCCCAAGTTGGACATGCCTGACTTAAATAAACCACGTGCTCTTAACTCCCTCTCTCAGGCTCTGTTTCTTGGAAATCCAACCAAGACCGGTCACAGGAGGCCTTTTTTTTTTTCATTCATTTTTATTGTTAGACTTATTGGGGTGACATCTGTTAGCAAGGATTACATAGGTTTCAGGCTTACAATTCTACAGTGCATTGTCAGCTTGTTGTATAATAAGTTCACCACCTAATGTGACTTCTCTTTCCATCACCTTATATTTAGCTTCCCCCCCTCCTCTCCCACCCCCTCCCCTTATCCCCTCCCCATTCCACCCATCCCCAAACAAACATTAAACTATTGATTGTGTCCATGGGTTGTTTGTTTGTTCATTCTTTTTTCTTTGCTTTCAGTTTTATATTCCGCATATGAGTGAAATCATGCAGTTCTTTGTTTTTTCTGTCTGGCTTATTTCACTAAGCATGATGATCTCCAGGTCCATCCATTTTGTTGCAAATGGCAATATTTCATCTTTTCTTATAGCTGAGTAATACTCCATTGTGTAAATGTACCACCGCTTCTTTATCCAGTCATCTGTCGCAGGGCACTTTGGTTGTTTCCATGTTTTGGCCACTGTGAACAGTGCTGCGATGAACATTGGGGTACATAAGTCTTTGCGGACAAACTACTTGGGAGGTTGAGGCAGGAGGATCGCTTGAGCCCAGGAGTTCTGGGCTGTAGTGCGCTATGCCGATCGGGTGTCCGCACTAAGTTCGGCATCAATATGGTGACCTCCCAGGAGCGGGGAGCCACCAGGTTGCCTAAGGAGGGGTGAACCGGCCCAGGTCGGAAACAGAGCAGGTCAAAATTCCCGTGCTGATCAGGAGGCCTTTTTTAAGTTATTCTATTTAAGCTGAGAAATGAGTGGTGAGAAGTAGGGAGGAATGCAAATATCGAGTGGAATGAGCTTGATATGCTTAAAGATGAGAAAAAGTCTTGGGTAGAGGGCCCTCAAAAGGGGAAAAATGGGAGAAAAGGAGGTCACAGGGTCCTGAGAGCCAAGCCAAGATATGACAAGGATTCTGGATTTTTGTCCAAGTGTAATGGAAAGCTGTCATAGAGTTTTGAGCTGTTATATGTCCTGATTTATGTTTTAAAAAGAATTCAACTAGAGAACAGATCATGTGGGGGTCAGTACCAAATAGGAGAATGCAAAAGATGACCTTGGCTTGGACTAGTAACTACTGTGTGACTGTTATGGGCCAGACAGTTCACAATGCACATTCTAAGTTCTATTACCAATTCTGTAAGGTAGGTCTTACTTAGCCATTTTAGAGATAAGGAAACTGGGGGACAGATGGCTTAAATAACATGCAAAGGATGTCCAGAAAAAAAAACAGCCATAAATGTCTCTATTTTTCATATTACATAGCTGGATACTTTCCTGATAACCCTTGTATGTGAAATCACACAGCTATTAAGTGGTAATTTTGTGACTTAAACTGAACTTTCTGTCTCTAAAATTTTTGTTATTTTACTTACCTCCTCATCTGATTTTCTTGTGCATTGTTGCTCTGAAAATAGCTTAATCACTTTGGCTTGCCATATTTGGGTAATCAGAGGTGTTGAAGCATCTCTCTCCATTGGGGAGATGAGTCCTTTCTGAAGCATCAACCTGTTGGGCCCCTCAAAGACTGGTTGCCATTATTCAAGCACATCTGTTAGTAATTATGAAGTGCCCTTCCACTTTCCCTTTTTGTCAACATAATGATTCTCAATTATATGAACACTCTGCCCTGACCAGCCCAGGGATCCACTCCCCTGCCAACTACAGTGGTTGGTTTCCAAAGCCCCTGCCCCTCTAGTCCAAACATATGGACTCTCTTCTCAGATCCAAGCACAAAAGGGTTCAGGTCCCAGAACACTGTGTACAGAAGCCACGTCTTGCTTTGTCTATATCACCATGGCAATGCAAGAGATTGTTAAATTACTCAGGGCCATGTTTGGAATTGTAACAAAATCAATGACTTTGTCAGCTAGAGGGAAATTTTTAATAGATATTTAATTTGAGAGTGGTTTTCTTGTCTTGAAATGCCATCACAATCCAAAAACTCATCTCAACATGATGCAAATAGAAAAAGAAAAGCCAAGTCTACTTCCAGTAATCAATTTAGAATTAGGAAAGAGAACTTCCAAAGTTCAAGCTGTACAAAGGTTTGAAAAACAGCAAATTAGCGATAGTAGCTGGAGCTTTGTACATGATTGAAGACGGTTCTAAATTAAAATCTAAACTTTGAGAAAGCACAAGTTGAAAAGTTCTCCATTATTAGTATAAAATTATGAAGTAAATACAGGATAAGTCCAATGTGCAGTAGGATACAGGAGGAAAAAAAGCAGACATCACTTACTTAGGCTTTTTCCTGCTAGGCATGTTTTAAGGTGTTTTATCTCTATAATTATGTTTAACCCTATGCCAGTCCTATGGGAGTAATTATTGATATTCCCGGTTCTCTAGTCACCGACACGGACTCAGAGAGTTTAACAAGTTGCCAGAGGCCATATACCTAACAAACGGCGGAGATGGCATCTGAGCTTTGGTCTCTGTGGTTTCAAAGGCTACAATCACTCTTCAGTTTCCAATAGTGCAAATGGAAAAGTGAGTGAACATGGAAGAAGTGGAGAAGAGAAGAAAACATGAGTAAGAAAGACATATTCATTGAAGATTCCAGACCAGGAGGATCAAGCAGCTCTTTAATTTGGTGTTGAGGGAATGATTAGCGATACACAGAATCCCAGAGTATATTAATTGGAGCTTGATAAGTGTGTGCACCAAACATAACTGCATAGAATCAGCTATCATCTATTTCTTAATGTATGGATCAGTGACTCTCAAATAGTCCTCTTTGACCTTTGACCTTATTGATACTGAAGAACTATGGAAGTATTTTTTTTTTTTTGGTGGTTCCCTGGCTGGGAATCAAACCCAGACCACAGTGTTGAGAGCACCAACGCCTAGCCACTGCACCACCAGGGAACCCCTGAACCATTGAGGTTTTTTAATCTGTGGACCATGAAGCTTCCAGAGGTTACCTACCACTCCCCACAGAAAGCCTAAATAATTTCCATGTCCACTAGGGTAAGGCAGAGTTTCAACTTGGACTGCTCAAAGTAGGGTCAGTAATTGTCCCAGTTCTAGTCCCAGACCTGAGAGAGCACCTGAGAGAGCACATGGAGGACAGACCTGTTGATAGGAGTCTTTCCAAAGAATTTCCAATGACCTGCTTGGTCTTTCTGCCCTGTAGTTTGGTCAGAATTACTTTAAGCAATTTCTCATGTCCTAGTGGATGTACAGGCATAAGGTTTATGTACAGGCAGACACTGCAGTCCCTCTGCTAGAGAATAAGCATTGCTATTGGGCCCCTTGCCCTACATGGAGTCCCAGCTTTCTCTTTATAATGTCCTATTTAGAGAAACCCATTGGGAGAATCTTAACTTTAACATGGACTCTTTACTAATTCTTCCCACTAAGGTGGGCCTGCTTCTATTCAAGAACTTAAATAATGCCTGTCCTTAATGGCAAAAAGTGTATGTCCCTTTTTTCTCATCATTTTTTTACTGTCTTTGTTTATATATTTGGCTGATCCTTTGAAATTTGTTTCCTTGTACACCTAGAACTTAATCTGGTTTCCTGTGAACACTTTTCTGAGTAATACACAGCTAACTACAATGGTAGTATGTTCTTCTGTCTTCTGGGATGTCTTTTGAGAATTGATAAATGCAACTGACAATCTCAGCAGTGTTCAAAGAAACTATGTTCAGAAAGGATAGGCAGAAATGTGATCAAGAGAGTATTTTCAAGTCTCTGTAAAATGCATTTTGCTGAGTTGACAAGGCTGAGAAGTCAACTAACAAAAGACAATCATCTAGCCAAAAGAGCATGGAGATGGTCTCCTGGCTTTGTAGGACCTATCTCCTGGCTGGAGAGGCAGCCCTCTGGCTCATTCAACTATATATGGTTCTAATTGAATGAGTGGAATATGAAAAACATGCATCAGTTTTCATAATTCCTTCCCCACGAATGTCTAATTGGGTCCCTGTGATAAAGATAAAGATAGTAACAACAACAAGCAATGTCTGACTATCACATGTCAGGGACTGCTCTAACCACCACTCCATGTATTGTCAATGGCAGCCCTATCAGGTAAGTCATATTATAATGCCCAGTTTACAGATGAGAAAAATGAGGTTTAAGAGAAATAAAGTGCTGCCATGACCACACTACAGATGGATTTGACATCAGGTTCAGTACTCTTTGTCCTCTGTATCCCTCTCAAAGCTAACTGCGGATTAGAGACCCAGGCAAGGTCGGGGGTCGTAGCACTCTGGGGTATTGTGAAGGATAGAATAGGAGATTTTTGAGGTATGGAGTACTGCCAAATGCCAGGCACCATGTGAGGCCCTGTGTAGAGTGTTTATGACATAATCCTCACCACAATCACTCTTGAAGGTCACTTTCATTATCCTCATTCTGTACATATGGAAATACAGGCTCAGGGCTGTTAGTGTGTTCCCCAAGGACACTTATTTATTCATGCATCCATTCAACAACTATTCACTGGACAGCTAGGAAGTTTCATGTTCTGTGCTGGATGGTGGAGTGAATGAAATAAGTGAAATTACAGCTCAGGGAAGGAATTGGACTCAAATCAAATAGCCACATGAATGGATATATAATTACAACTGTCACAAGCACGAGCCATGGTGCTCTCAGGGTGAATATTTGCCTAATTAGGGGGTCAGAGAAAGCATTCTTAAGGAGGTAGCTAATGATTTGAAGTCTAAAGAGTACAACAGAGGTAGGAAGAGGAGAGGGGGTATCCTTTTAAGTAGATAGAAGAGCAAGTACTAAGACTCTTCATGGGGACAGGTGTACGGAGAATTGGAACATTAAATACCCACACTCTCCAGTGGATCCAGAGATGATAGCCTGTCTGACTTGCCCTTAGGGCTGAAACCTCACAAGCTAAGGCCATATACCACTTGCAGGGGACTCATATTCACTAACCCGGCATCTAGGTCATCCCCAGTCCTTCCAGTTTCAGGATACTCTACTCCACAGGACCCAGTCTCCATAAGACCTTATTTCTGATGTATAAGAATTTCTACCCAGCCAACCTTATTAGACCCCCAGGTTCAGATAGCAGAGAGTCTGATTAGTGAGAGATACATGTACTTGTTGGTGGGATGCCACAGTGCTATCTGAATGCCAGGTCACCCCATGGTGCTCTCTCTCCAGTCACCTGTGCTTCTGCTAATCTCTGACCTCATCAGTGAATTTTCTGGACTTAAATTAAACCAGTCACCTGTTGCTGGCTGTCCTTCCACCTGTACTTCTCGGAATCAGTAGACACCATCTGGCTGCCTACCTGCATGTACTCTGGACAACTGATGCCACCCATCTGCTTTTGTCTGCTCATCATCTGCTTGAATGGTCACTCTGAATAGTGGATGCCATCTTAGCCTTTTGCCAGGACCATTTGCCAGCCACCTGTTCTCCCCTCCCTGGGAGAGACAGCTTGCTTTTGTGCAGGTACCTTTGTATACATGTGTTAGGTTCTGACCTCAGCGGTCATGCTCTCCCTGAGTCCCTGAGGGCTGGAAATTTCACATGCAGGCCATCTGAGCCCTGAGTAAAGCAGATTGTTTCAGTGGGCCAGGTCATTTGCATGTGGGACTGGGTTAGTTTTGTTGCCCTAATCTTAAATCATTGTTATCAGAGGTAGATTGTAGGCTTTCACTAATCTCCACCACATGTTCCTGATGTATTTGTCCCTCTGCCTCAGTTCTTTCTTTGCTTTCTGGCTCACCACACTTTTCTGGGGTCCCAATTTCCTGCCTAGTCAATGCCACATGCCCTTTTTTAGGGGAAGTTCTTGTCCCCTTAAATCCAGTCTCTGGCAGGGGTTTGCTGCCAAACTGAATGGGCTGCCTTGAACCACTCACCACCTTCCACCTGACTGTGAGTCATCCACTTCCCGTGTTCATGTTCTCTAGGACCGCCAGCATCTGGTTATGGTATTTGGACTACGGTTCTTACCGATGGGGTCAGTCCCAGCATGATGTCTTGAGGAAGTTATTTAATTTTTCTGAGCTCAGTTTTCTCATCTGTCAATGGGTTAATAATTGTTTCTATCTTGCAGATTTATTGTGAGGATTAAAAGGTTAACATGTAGTACATTTGAAAGACTGCCTGAGAGATAGTGCTGATTCTGGCCTGAGCTTAGTTATTATCCTTGCTTCCTGTCTTTCTCTACTAGTGTGCTGTGAGTTGGTTAGGCTAGGCTGATGTTTCAGACCTACTTTCAGCCATGGGGTGCCACATTATCAAGATCACTTAGGATCCTTGTTTGGTCTCCACATCACAAATCCTGCAAGAGTCCAAATGTGCAAAGGGAAACAACTTGTACATATCCAAACACCCATTCATTGCTTTATTCATTCACAAAATATTAAGTCTGTGCTCCATGTAAAGCATTGGGATCAGTGCTTTGCAAGCCTTGTCTCTTGTACATACTTAGCTCCTTGGGTTGGGCATTCCCCAGAGTTGGAATTTCTATATATGGAAAGCTAGATCCACATAGCTTGCCACCACGTGTTCTACTTTTTGAGCCAATTGATTCTTTGTTAGATGATATAGTCTATATAGGCAGGGGAAGCTGAAATATTCCACATGTGCCACATGCTCCCCACCCCTGCCAATGTCACTAGATGCAGGGTTGATATGGGACAGGGGATTTAAATTAAATCCTCCACAGAGCCACCCCACCTGTAGTTTCTAACATCCATGAGACTGTGACTCCTTTCCCA
>PVJL010018461.1:0-15859 GCA_004026885.1 Lyroderma lyra | reverse complement strand
ACATCATACTTTGCCATGTAATTTGATAATTAAATAATCCATTCTCCACTGTGTCTTAAAAGGCAACATTCAAAACCCACTTCTTGTTTTAACATGATGGATATGCACTGACAAAAAAGAAAGTCACAATGTAGTGATATTGTGGCACTCACTCCAAGATTGTTCAGTTGTAACCGTGTCACTGTGACTGGTAGTGTGCGTAGCAGTGGTGCACAGTGATGAGAGCACCACCTATGGTCTCTGTTGCAGCTGCTCAACTGTGCTGTTGTGCAAAAAGAGTCAAGTGAATGACCATGGCAGTGTTTCAATAAAAGTTTATAAACACTAAAATTTGAATTTCACTTATAATTCACATAATTTTCATTATTATTATTCTTTCATGTTTTTCAACCATTTAAAAATATGAAAACTGTTCTTAGCTTGGAGGTTGTACAAAAAGAACAACAAAAAAAAACAAAAACAAAACCAAAACCAAAACCAGGAGTTAGATCAGATTTGGCCTACAGAATTTGATTTGTTGACCCCTATGCTAGTGTGACGTATTTGTAGAGTTGGGACCAAGTATGTTGTTGATTGTATCTATGGTTTCAGATAATATACTTAGGGTTTTCTCATCCACACTCTGTAACCAAGGTTTGGCTATTTGAAGACCCATCTCTACTTAAAGAGATTTTATCTGAAAAAAATTACTGCAATCTCATTTGTTGCTTCAAGAAAAACAAAGAAAATGACTTGCTTTTGTGCAAATTGTGCTTTTCTACAATTAGCAATTATATTTTATATTTTAGAAAATATTTGTAAACACTTAAGTATTAGGTGGCTATGATAATTTATTTTTGTAAGTTTCTGAAATTAAGGTGGGTATAAACTTAATTATCCTGGGGCATTTCAGAGTGATAGAGTTAATTCCTTGCAATTGATCTGACTCTAACACGACTTATGTATTTCTGAATATTCAGCAACAACTGGAGTTAGAAATGCAAGAAAAAGAGAGACAGAAAATAGAACAATTGGAGAAGGTAATTTGAAGTTTTATAAATGTCTGCTTTGAGACCTCTTAGAATCTTCAAGCTGCTTTTTTTGATCTGCTTTTTTAATCTGCTTTTATTTGTCATGGGATTCATAATCTCAAGACCTGCCACACATTAGCTGTGAGACTTAAGCAAGTCTTAGAACCTTTTTAAGTCTCAGTTTACCTTTTTGAAAAATAGAAATAACAGTGTAATATTATTAGCAATATTTCACTGGGTCATTATAAGGATCAAATAACATTGTGTATGTGAAACTGCTTTGTGAGCAGAGGAGTCCTCTGATGGCAATGTTACTAACATTTTAGTTACAAGGTTGCTATTTCTAATTATGGTCGTGAATGGTGAAGGTTAAGTTCTTTGTAATGTTGGTGGTATTCCGATCTCTGCGACAATAGCGCATCTCTTTTCTTCATGTTAGATGTATTATCAACAGTAACTTACATTTAAAATACGTTATGAATATGGATTCTTCATGTTTTCATTAAATAAACTATTCAGTAACTTAAATAAAAAAGTCCATCACCATTGACTGTCTGTATAATGTCAAGTTTCAGTTTGGCCAATGTTTTCTGGTATCCAATTAGTATGTGTCATTTAGACCAACTTTTGAATGACTGAGTTATACTTTTTAAATGGATATGTCATATTATATGTTTATAGCCAGAACCTGTTACATAAATATTATACCTCTATTTATTCCATAATTAAAAATAAAAACAGAAGCAGGTTTTATATAGTATGTTTATTAACAGCTTAGATGAGAGCATCATTATTTAAAAGAATTTTTAAAAAGTTGGAAGGGTGAATTGAATAAGAAAAGATAAGATTTTTTTAAAGGATAAATTCAAAGCTCTCTATATATAGTTTAGAAAAACACAAATGCTGATGCTATCTTAGTCTAAGTGTAGTAGGACGCAGTGATGGATATACATGCATGCATACACACATATGAATGCATACCCGCTTTCTCTTCAGTTAAGATTCAGTGACTAAAATGAAAGAAGAAAAACCAGAGTATATCAAGAAGATGGTGGTTAAAGTGATCAGAGAATTGAAAGTATTTTTTATTGAGATGCCCTGATAGCTATATTTGAATATTTGAAAACCTATGACTTATAGGAGGAATGGGGCTCTGTTTTGTAGCCTCATAGGGTTGTACTCGTGTTATTCGCTATCTGCAGGCATTATCACAGTGTAACCAGAGCCATACTAACTTCAATAATCCATTTTCCTACTGGCTGTCACCCCTCACCTCTCTCTTGCAAAGTTCCCCTGCCTTACCCATTGCTCAAAGGTGAGTCCCTTTATGTCTTTTCACCCTGGTCTGCTTGTGGCTGCAGACACACAACTTAAACTCATTTACAAAAGGAAATTTATTAGAAGTATCCTGGGTTGAAGAAAGTGTTTTGCAACTAAACTGTGAAGGGCTCTGGTACAATTGGGCCTTCCAGACCTGTGGGGACAAGAGAGTCAAATGCTGCCAGGGCTCCCACCTCTGGCTGGTCTCTGGCCCTTAGTTTCATTTTCTGTCATGATGGCCTGGGTTGCTGCACCTGGGTTAGGGACATGATCTTTAATGACTCCTGAGTCTTGAATGCTGTAGCTCCTACCTGAGAAGAGTGAATTCCTTCTTTTTTTATTTCTTTTGTTTCAGTTAAGAAAAGCATCTTAGGACAGGATTCTGGCCGGGTTAGTTTGTGTCAGGTACCTGTCTAGTGGGTAAAGGACAGGGCCCCATGAGAACATGGACTTCCCCACCACAGCCATGTGATGGTGGGCAAAGATGTTACAGGAGAATGGAATATTCTTGAGAGAACAGTACCACATATGTCCCCTGTAATTAGGGTGACCGTATGTATGGTCACAAGATCACTAATCTTTGAACTGCCAAAATGAATCAACTCAGGATCAATGAGGTCAACCTGCTGCCTTAGAATGAAAAGACAGAGGCCATAGCAATGGTTGGCTAGAACGTTTTCACATTCAGAGCAAGGTCCCCCATGTGTCCAGAGGACTGCAGAAGGCTGCTTGGGCACAATGAGAGGATTTGCGCATTGGGTAGTGACTCGGGCCAGATCAGTTCCTTCAGAAATATTTACCCCTTTCTAACCATGTGTACGATTCTACTTGACTGCCAGTTCTCTCTAAAATCTCTCTTCTATGCGTTTATTAAAATTTTTCTTTTGTTGCTTTTTACATTTGCTAATAATTTGGCTTCAGGGTTGATGTTTAATAAGCCTGTTTCATTTTTTTAAAGATGTATTTAACTGTAAATAAAATATGGTTGTCTTCTGTTAGTATAGAGTATTAATTGAGACTGTGATCTGCAGTTTTGTTTTATTTGTATTCAGATCACTCCTTCATTAAATTGATTATGTAAAAATAAAAATACTTGAAACATAAACATAAAATCGAGATGCTAAGTATATTCAAAATATTTGTCTTTATTTTTTGTATATTATAGATGAGAATGAATATGGAAAATAAAGCTAAGGATGAAGATACTTCACATTTAGAGGTGAGGAGAAAAAGTTATCTATGTTATGTGAAATAATAGAGCTTATTTTTGATGCATTAGTAGCTACATTTTTTAATAAGAAGGTTATCAAAACTGAAAGGCCAAATTTATATTCTAGTAATAACAAGCCACAAATAACATGCTTTAAAAAGCAACTGGATATTCCGTTTGTGTTTGTATTTTTAAAAACCAGAATATTGTGAGATATTGACCACATGATTACTTGCAATGATATATTTTAAATTTCTGAATGCATTTTAAAGCAAGTTTTAGCATTTATTCATAGAAATCCCTTGCCATTTATAGATATTGTTTCATTCTGTTAATTAACAATGTTGGATTTTGATGTTGTAATTCAGAAATTTCTTATCAAAACTAAAAAAAATTAATGTATTAATTTTAAAGTCATTTAAAAGTAAAAATGAATTTTACAATTGTAGGATACAGTAGCAGACTCAAACAAGACACTAGCTGAAATTAGTGACCGGTATGGGGCACCTAACCTGAGCAGAGTAGAAGAACTTGATGAACCAATGTTCTCTGATGTAAGTATCTTTAGAGAGTGCTTTGTGAAAACCAGATTTTTTACTTCAGAATAGCGTAGTGCATACAAGGCCAGGGTTGGTTGGCAAATGGGCCTTTTGCTTCATAGAAAGAAAACCAATTCCCTAATGTGCTGAGCATATCCCTGATTGGCCCTCTGCCCTTTTATGACTGTGTCCAACCGGCTACAGGGTGAGGGTGGGCACGCGTCTGGTTCCTTACAAATGTGTCAGCACTGGTGGGAAAGTAGCTAGAGGCTCATGTTAAGGTAACAGTGTGTCTCTTTTGCATAGGGTGACATTTTGGAGTCAGGCTTTAAAATTTTCAAAATCTCTTCAAAATATATATTAAAATCACAAAATCATTTGGTTCTCAGTAGCAAAGCCTTGAACGAAATAAATACCTTAATGAAAATACCTGCTTTTACAGTATGTAAGTACATTTTTTTTTAATTTAATAAACATACAGTGTTTTCTACATGCCAGGCACTATGCCCAGTGCTATTGTGATTAAAACAGATAGTTTTTCTTTCACCTTGGTTAGAGGTGAGACAGACAATTGGACAAGTAATTGATAGTCATTGTTAGAGTGACTCAGTAATTTATTTTCCAAACCAATAGCTTTGAGAGTGAAAGGAGGAACTATTGATAATAAGCAAATCAGCAGGTATAAAGCGAGACTGCCCTGGTAGATGTGTGCACTGACAGGTTGAGGAAACTTGGTCAAGGAAGGCTTCCTGAAGGAGTCAGTTATTTGTCATTCATTATTGTGGTCTGAGAACACAGTACGGGTGAAGGCCCAGCTAGGGAGGAGTAGAGAGAGTGTGAAGCAGGCAGGGGTGAGATGAGGCAGGGAGAAGGCAGGGGCCAGCCCATGGAAGGACTTGTAATCTGTGCTCAGACATTTACATTCTATTCTAAAGGCAGTGGAAGCCAATATGATCAGAACTGCATTTTAGAAAGGCCATCTGGCTACAGCCTATAGAAGAGAATGGAATGATAGATTTGAGAAGACTGTTGGGAGGCTGTTGTAGGAATCTAGACAGGATAACATTGTTGACCTGAAGTAGTAAAATGATGTTTTTAAAAGCTGTTCCAGGAGCTCAGAGGACTGGGAGTCAGTGGATAAATTTTTATTAAATGTCTTGGTACTGTGTTTTGGTACTATGCAGGGTGCTAGAAAATACCAGTGAATAGCACAGATGGGGTTCCTGCCCTTTGGGCCATAGGCCAGCGGGGAAGGTGCTCTGTGAGGACAGATCAGGGAAACCTGACCCAGCCTGGATGAGTCTTCCCGAAGAAGTGAAGTTTAAGAGAATCAGCCTGAGATATAAGCCCCATGGATGCAGAGAGCAAGGTGCTCTCCCAGAACGGAAATAGTCCAGGTTATGGCTGGGTTGTATGGAGCCAGCGGAATGGTGTGGTTTGAACTGAAGAAGTGAATAAGCCAGATCTCACTGGGCTCTCTATGTCATGTTAGGAGTTTTGGACTTCAGTGCAGTGTGTGAGTCATTGAAAGGGTTTATGTATGCATTAAATATGTGTTTTTAGAAAGTGGAGAGAGGATTTGAATGGGTAGGAGTGGACAAAGGAGACCACTTGGGAGGCTATTAGAGTCATCCAGATACAAAACGACCAGGGCTAGGACCAGGATGCAAACAGCAGAGGTGCGGAGAACTGAGTGGATTCAGTCGACTGGGAGGATAAGGGAGAGAAAGAAGTCGAGGATGATGCCCAGATTTCTGCCTTGGGCAACTAGGCTCTCCCATTTTTTTGAGCTCTACCATCTTGAGTTAAAGAACATAAGAGGACGCAGGTTTTATGAGCAAGATGGCTTCAGTCATGGACACATTGAGTTTTAGGTGACTCTGAGATATGTTGATGAAAACGGCCCAAGGTCAGTTGATATATATGGGTCTGGGGGACAAGAGAAGTCCAGCAGTCATGGGTATATGAGGGCTCTTTGGTAAAAATCCAGCCATAACTCCCCTGTTTTTCTTATTACACGGCGGTATACTTTACGACAGCCCTCGTATTATGCTAAGTGAAGCTACGAGAGTGAGTAAGGTACCTAGGGCAGCATGCAGAATAAAGAGGGAGCTCAGGGTGAGACCATTAGAAACCCCAACATTTAAGGGGTGGGTACAGGAAGAGGACTCCTGCAAGAAGTATAAGGATATCAACAGAGGATAGCAAGAGAAGTAGATGAAAGGATGGGTTATAAATACCTTGAGAATTCAGTTATTGTTGTATTGAATTTGAATTTTATTTGAAAGGATTTGAAATAACCAAAAAGCTTCATTTACATACTCACATAGAAATTACCTAAATTTTATTTTCTTTGACTTGTACATTTTCACAGTACTAACTATACTAAAACATATTTACTTTTTTTTTGCTTTTAGGTTTCATTAAACATAGATCAAGATTTGTAGCATCAACCAACCTAAGAGCAATAAATTTCTCTGATTGTTTCAAGTTTCAAAATATAAGGTCTCCAATTGTATTTTTTTTCTTCCAAACTTAAACTCTTTTTTTTCCCCTCTAAATACAACTTTATAAATGGGCTTCCACAAGTGGCCTTAAAATATTGTTTTGGATTCCCCAGTACAGCTTATTTATTTGTATGATTCCATTGAGAGAACAGGAGCGATAATTTCCCAGAGCAACCAAATGGGGCACATGAGAGACAAGCTGAAAAGAATGTGTGTATCTAAGTGAGAACAAGATTGTCTGAGAGGAAAGTTACTGTCTGTGAAAAGTGGGAGAGGCTGCCACCGCGCAGGGCTCAAGGACATGCAGCACGCTTAGATATGGCATTTCTTCCTGGGAGTCATCTTCCCAGTTTGCTGGGAAGTGAGCCTTCATATAATAGTACCACTTAGTTCATGCTAATTGATGGGGCTGGGTTGGGAAAGGAATCAGAGACACATCATTTCCTCTAGAAAAATCAATGGGCAGAAACACTGTGCTACTGTTGAAGGGAAAAATTGCACTGGGCTCAGGCTGCACGAGGGCTTCCTTAAGTGGATGCTGGGTGGTCTGTGGACCCTCACTGCACTTTGGTCCCTTGGAAGTTTCAGATCTAGCCTTCAACTTTAGGGAGAACTTTACTTCCTTTATAAAATTCTTCCGAATCTACCTATGAGTCTTTTCTGTGCTTTAAGGAAGGGTATAGGCATGGAAACATAAATGCCGGGAAGAGACTCCTTTAAAAAAAAAATTCTGTGTTGTGTACACATGCCTTTTCTGAATTGAACAGCCTAGTTGCTTAAAGGGGAAGAGAAAAGGGGAAAAAATAATAGGAAAAAGATCGGTTTCATTAAAAAGAAATGTTATCTTGTCATATTAGTTCTGTATATTTTTGAGAAAAAGTTCCAGGTGCCCCCTGGAGAGATGACTTCTGTGTCACTCAGGCTACCAGGCACCGTCCCCAGCATGGGTGCCCTGCATTCACCACGGGCAGGAGCGTCTGAGGGAGCCAAGAGCACAAATGTACTACCTGCCCTCGGCCTCAGCCTATACAGGCGTCGTCCTGCAGGGGTGGGTGGGGGAGGAAGGGCAGGCTCGGAGGGCTCCTGGGCTCAGCATGGCCCGTGCCAGTCTGAAGGGTGTAGTCTGGTGTGGGGATTGAACGCGGGAGTCTCTGGAGTGTTGACTAGTCACGGGGTGCAGCGTCGTGGTTCGGGGGCAGGGGTAGTCTTGTATGAAGCCAGAGCCAGGCACAAGAGGGAGGGGGAAGAATGGGGTAAAGAGGATGAAACAGGTTCAACCTCTGGGGAGAAGCCCTCAGTGACGATTCAGCGGGTGATCCGCGTGCCAGGGCAATGGGCTGGAGTATGGGAAGGGGCTCCCGTCCGGCAGGGAGATGCAGACAGAGCGGATGCCCACTGCCCGTGGGGCCTGGGGTAAGGTTGTCGTCTGCAGATAGCCAGCCAGGCTGACTCTGTACCTAAGCCTTACGGGGCAGCAAGACCCACGCAATGGGGGTGGGGGGGGGATGGCTCCTGTTCTGGCAGACTTTCTGTTGCTAGATGACACCCTGGGCTAGATTGAAGTATTTTTTCTTCTTCTTATTTTACACTGATGCAATGTTGCTTCTTGATTTATTATTTTGTTGTAAAATAATCAATGAATGTTAAATAGTATAAATTTACATTTTAAAGGTACTATTCAAATTCTGCCACATAGTTCATCTATGAACTAAAATCTGCACAAACAACATCATTACACTTGCAGTTTGCACTCCTTGATTGAAGTAATTTCGATTTTTCTGCTAATCTGGTCTCACAGAAGACAAGGGTAACCAAAGAGAACGGTGAAAGACTGGAGAGATACAGGCACATCTCACTTAATGACTGAGCTCTGTTCCTACAACTAGGTCACGAAGCGAATTGGTCAGTAAGCAAAGACCTTAAAGGCGGATGTCTCGTGGTATGTCGTTGTGCCATAGGGTATGTATTTTTCAATAGGTATCATGTGGCACCACATTTATAAATGAAATATATAGTTTTGCATGATTGTGAACACTTCTTATAGTGAGTACCAACTGACTGCAGGAGCGAGACAGAGACTGAGAAGGGATTCCCCATGCCGGAGAACTGGTCATTAATCTGAGTGGTTGCTAAGTAGGTAAGTTGTTAAGTGAGGAGTGGCTATATAAGGGATCTAAACACAGGTAAAAGCTTCATGAAAGGGAGAGCCTTGAGAAGAACCATAAAGGAGAGGTAAGTTTTGCACCTGTGAAACTCATGAGGATGTGAAGAAAACTAACTAAAGAAAGGCCTAGCGGGACGGTTAGGAACCAGATCACGGAGACTCCAGACATGAGCATCAAAGGTCTGCACATGAGACATAGGAGGGACGTGTTGAAAGGCGCATTATGGCCTTTGAGAACTTTACAGTTTTTATTAAGGATGTGAGGTACAATTCAGATCTTACGGTAAGGTCATGAATTTTGGTAAAGAAAGGAAAAAGATTATAAAGCTGTTCTTTAGAGAACTTCGACAACGAGGAGAGCGTGACTTGAGGGTGTGGCAAGGTCAACGAGGCATTACCTTCACGGGCAGAATGAGGTTTGCCTTGCATTTTGCCAATAGGAGAGTTGGGGAGTTGAGAAAACCTGAGGTATGGCTCAGGAGGGTTAGAGCAGGGTTCCAGAAGGACTGGGCACGGAACGAAATCACAGAGGGAGGAAAGCTCCATGGGAATCCCTTTTTCTCTCTTCCAGGAGGGGCAGAGATAAACGGAAAGGCATCGTGAGGGAAGAGGAGGAACATTTGCGATTGTAGTGCATTGCAGAGTTCGCAGTACGTACCTCTGATCCTCTTGGTAAAGGAGAGGGCAGAGTTGGTCAGGCACTCGGGTGAGGATCAATTTTAAAGTATACGGTGGGGAAATGAGCGAATAAACTGATTGTTGGACAAGTCTGGGGGTGGGCAGGAGGAGGAATGTGAGCAGAGAATCACAGGCCTGCAGGATGCTTGCAGACTAGCAGATCTGTGCAGGGATGCAGTGAGAGGGAAGTTCAGGAACATCCTTCTGGACCCGATTGCAAAGCATGTTAAGTTCCAAGTTAAGAAGTTTAGACAGTATCTGCTGACAGTGGGGATGGAAATGAGAATTGTACATTGAACAACTTTAGAAATGAGGGATGAGAAAGCTGTTATGTTGCAGAGATGCTTTAAGATGCTTAAATGGTGGTGTTAAGGAGGATTTGGCGTAGAATCCTATCGCCATTGTCTGGGCTTCAGGTAATGAAGGTCTGAACCTGGGCTGTGGCGGTGAAAATTCGTTCAATGAACATTTATTGTAAAACTAGTGCATGCCAAGAACTGTACTAGGTTCTCATGGGAATCCATACGCAAGGCATGGTTCCTGCTCTCACGTCATGCACAGTTTAGTAGGGGATGTAGTGAGAACATTGGTGGGTGACAGCTTCTGGAGTGGATGTGAAAGCTGAGAGGATGGATGTGAAGGACACGTAGGAAGAACCTGGGATCTGGAACAGTGGTCAGGCCATCAAACGCTTAGAAAGATCACGCAGAGGTGCAGGTCTGGGGCGTAGAGGGCCGCCCAGCCTGAGTGTCCCAGGGAGCACGGAGACGCTCAGAGCTGCTTCCTGCCACTCTCACCGACCCAGAAAGTCGGGGGGGGGCATTGTTTGCAGGATGCTGGGACTGACATAATTGATACATTTTTTAGGAGACCGGTGGCTGAGCTTCTGGTATGTATACGAGAAAAGTGATTCCAGAGTGTGACCCCCATTAAAAATACCCAAGCATACACCTCTGAAAACACAGGTAAAAACCAAAGCTTTTAACTTTTGTGAGAATTTAATTAAACCTCGAGTTCAGATCTTAATAATACCTTGAATCAAGGTTGTTTCTAATTGTGTATTAAATTGTAACTACTACTACCACTAGATGTCACCAAGATTCAGTTTTCAAAAGACCTGCTTCTTGAGGCTGTGGCTCTGGAAGATTTCTTTTTCTACAGAAGTGAGGTTCTCTAGTATTCACATGTAATGAAATACTGCTTTCAAAATTATTATGAACTACTCCAAATAAACACAATAGTACACAATAGTAGAAGCACTATCTTTTACCTCAACCCAGATTTAACAAATACTGACCTTTTGCCATACGTTTGACAGCTTTCTAAAAAACTAAGATCTTACAGTTGATGTTCTTTGCGCCCCCCCATCCCACTCCTCTCATTTCTTGCCCACAGACAACCATTGTCTTGAGAGCAGTCGACATATTTGCCGGGTATACATCCCTCGTGTTTTCATAGAAATATTTATTTATTTATACAAAAATGATATCAGTTTTGGGGGAGTGAGATTTGAACTTAGTGTTAAATGGTATCACGTGATAGGTGTCATTCTGCGACTTGCTTTTTTTTTTTTTTCATTCAGCATTTTCAATGTTTCCCCCTGCTAATTTAAGGGTACCTACTTCATTTAATTTAACTGCTATATTACGTTCCAAGCTAAGAATTGTACCCATTCTTCTGTTGAAAGGTCTTTAGACTTTATTTATTGTATTTTATTTTATTTTTTGTGGCCAACTTATTTGAAAATGGTTTCCCTGTGACCCTTATTGGTATCAATTTGGGCTTTTTATCTGCCTGGCACAAGTCAAAACTACTCACTCATGTCCACATGACAGACTTGTTGCAGAGTCCAAAACGTACACTGATAGAACTGCCACAAAATAAACGCAGATCTTCCATGGCAACCATGTTACGTTCTGACCCTGACTCTCCCACTCCTGTTAGAATGGGGAAGCTGGGCCTTGCATAGCCTTCCCCTCTATGCCACTCCTGTCCCTGCAGTCCAGCTACACTTTCTTGCACTCTGGACCTGGCCTTCTCTTTGTGTCAGAAGGATGCAGTGTTTCTGTTTATGATTATACTACTAACAGAGCTAAGCTACCCAGCCCCATTTAGTCACAGTGCTTCATTCCACATGAATTAGTAGCTACACACCTGTGACAGAATGTAGAATTTGTTGTAATTCAGATACTTTTTTTAGTCACTGTTTAGATTCCTAAATGCTTTATTTTTATATCTACATCGTTGTATGTACCACTTTGTGTGAATGTGTACATTGAGAAAATCTGATTGTCTGTACAATGTCCCTCGACTCTCAGTGACACGCCATCCTAGTGAACCAAGTTCTGCCAGAAGGACTTCCTAGAGAATATCTAGTTCCTGACACAATGTCCTGTTGAAACAGGTGAGAACTCAAGTGTGAGAGTTCCTCTGGGGTAGTGGTTCTGAAACTTGATCATGCATCAGAATCTGCTACGAGGCTTCTTAAATGCACCTCGGCAGGGCAGGGAGCCTGGGCTGGGTGGAGAAGTTGCATTTCTAACAAGTGCTTGGGCCCTGCTGTCGCCTGTGCGGATCCGGTGCGGATCCGGTGCTCGTTCTCAGGCTGCTGGACCACACGGAGGTGCTTCCCAAGTGGTCGTGGGAGCTTACTAGACAGTTCTATAACACCAGCAGGATATGCGGTTTGATGTGCTGTTTTCTTTCCGATCTTGGCAATGTCACACGTCAGTCGCCCGTCACAGGAGTGGACTGTGACAGGAGTGGTTGTTTAATCTGCGTTTTCCCTGATTATTACTGAGGTTACACATTTTTTCATGTTTATTGAACAATGGGTTTGCTCATCCAGGAATTACATGTTCATATTATTTGCTTATTTTAGTTATTGATTTTGTCGTTTTCTTATTGACTTTCTTAGTTGGCTGGATGTGTTGGGAAATCTCTCAGATGGTGGGTTGCCTTTTAACTCGGTTTATGCTCTTTCTTGTTTGGCAAAACTGTTCACTTTTATGTTAGTTAAATGTACAATATTTTTCATGTTTTGTGGTCTTTTCTTCAATAAATTAATGAAACATCATAATTCTTATAAGAGATTCAGTCTGATTAAAGAATTATCTTTTAAAATTATGTCCATGTATTTTAATTTAGATTTTTCATATTAATTTCCTTCAAGTAAAGTCAATAAACTGACAATTTAAAAATCAGGTAAAGCATAATTTTACTAATTACATTGAATAATAAAAACAATTCTAGTTCATAACCTGTACATTGTTGATATGGTGAAATAAAATTTTAAGCGGTAAAAATGAGTTTAAATGTCCCAGCCTACTTCCGCCACTGATGATAGTTTTGGTCTTTTAATTTGATGATTAAACACTTTCTTCAAGGAGCGAAGAAAAGAACTTTGGAATCAGCGAACTCTGAGGTATAAGTTAATGCAAGAGAACTTACAGGTGAGAGGTATACAGTGAGTGACTTCCAGTGCAGCTAGGCTGATGGTGGTTGGAATATGCTATTTTATAAGTCACAAAAGTACTTAGCTACTCCAAAATGCCTCCCATGTGGCCACACTAGCTGGAGTGACACCAACTGGATATTTGTTTGCAGCAACGTTTTTTGAAATTCAGTTATTTCTGATGTTAATAGTTCATTCACTCAGAAGGAAGTGAGAAGACTTACTATGAGCCAGGCATGGTACGCAAGATACTTTGTAAGGCAGATGCTATCCCCTTTTATACAGAGGCAGAAACAAAAGTTCAGAGAGTCATTTAAGCTTCTGAGATTCTCACAGCTAATCATTGAGAGAACTGAGATGCAAACTAGACTTTTCTGATTTTAAAATTTCTTGCTACTATTGAGTTCTCTCAGTAACATTCCATCGGAGCCTACTGTTTGTAGGCATTATTAGTGATTCATTCTTTATTGTAAAGTAGCCCAAACTATTTTGCTAAACCATAAAACCTGGCTAAATTGTATAGGCTAGGGAAATAGGTGAGCAGGCGGGCTGGTGCTGGAGGGTTTGAACTTGGCCTGAAGAACTGGTATCTAAGGATAACGTGGGGTGATAACCAGAAAGGAGAAAGTTCACTTGCCTTACCCTTTTCCCAGGGTAATGTTTCTCAATTTTTAATTTCTTATAAATTACTGGGGGACTTTTGGTAGAGCATAGATTCTAACTTCTGAGTCTAGGGAGGACCCCCAGATTCTGCATCTCTAACATATGGTAAGGTGATGCTGAGGCTGCTAGTTAGGTGACCACACAGAATATAATAAGACCTCCAAGTATACTCAGAAGGTGTGTGTGGTGGAGGATGGACTGGACATGAAATGAAAAGTGTTTGCTGACACTTGGGTTAGTGCTGCAGTTCTAAGGAAGGTAGTGGAGGGCTGCCTGGGTGGCAGTGGTAGGCACAGTGCTGGCAGTGCCTTTGGCTCATGCTGTAGGTTCTGAGTGCCCAGGCTGAGCACAGTGTCCCTTTCTCCTTTATGATGTCTAATGATCCCTTGGACATAGTATTGTGGTGCAAGTGATCCTTACAGCTTAAAAACTGGTGGATGCAGTCACACTGAGCAGTGGAATTAGAGATGGGTTTGTTTTATTGTCCACTAACCCTTTGTGTATAGTTCTGGAGCATTCAATGGCAAGATTTTGCAAATGAAGCTGTGAAAGACTTTTTTCTAAGCTCTGGTAGCAGAAAGCATTAGAGTAGCTGGTAGCAGATAAATGAGTAACAACAGATTGTAGGTAATTAATTTTTATTATATTGAATTAGGAAAATATTGAAGCAGCTTTAATAGACAGCGCAGTGAGGGAAGAGGAGATAATACTTGGAGTTGAAAGAGCTGAGTTTGAGTGTGGTGTCACTTACTAGTTGTGTGACCAAAATAAATCACCAATTCTCTCTGGGCCTCAGCTTCCTTCATTAAATGGGGACAATACTCTACCTGAGTCATTGTGAAACCGAATGAACTGACACTTGCAGAAGGACATTGTAACTGCAAGACTATCTATATATTTATTAATGTGAAAAGTTGGTATCAGAGACAGAGTAGGGATCTGGGGCTGTATCCACATAGGTTTCTAAAAACAGCTCTGAAACCCCCAAATGAGGCCATCATATAGGCGCTTCTAAATAGGAAACACTTCTGGCCAAATGTTTATTTTTGGAATAAAAGCTTGGATAGGAAGGTCAGTTTGGGCAAAATAACCTAAATAATTATTTTGGTTTACTTGATTTAAAATATTTAGAACCCAATAACACTATTCATTATTATAAAAATGTTTTCTAGGGTAAATAAGGGAAAGACAAAATATCAAAAGAAAACTAACACCAGATTACTTCATGACTATAATTTTCTTTCTCTACAATTTTTGCTTTTAAAATGTTCTAACTTCCTATTTAGTTGTTTGGGATGGGGATTTGTTTACTGAAGAAATTGTATTCTGGGAAACATGTGAGTTGACTTCTGTCTCTGCTCTATAACCTTTGTGAAACCTTATTGTGAAACGTTAGGTCAATGATATTACCCCACTGGATAAAGTGGACTGAGGTCAGATAGTTCGCTATCAATCCGTACACTGCCCAGATTTCCCACCTGTATTGTTGAGCTTATGGTGAGTTGAAATAAAGAGAAGGACATGATAGTTTAAATATCTATAAATTTAATAAGATCAGTTGAGATAATTGTCAGTGTTTAAAATAAAACTGATTGATACTGACTGGCTATGGTCAAAATGATTTTATTTCAAAATGGAAGTTATGTGTGTACATGTAGTCTTTAGGGATGTTGACAGACATCTACATCTAAGCTGTCTTCTAAGTGAAGAGGTTTAGAGTTGAGAAGCGATGGCTAATTCCTGGAACCATGTATATATAGTACACGATCTGTCTGGAAAGTATCCAGCCATGTAATATGAAAAAATAGAGGCATTTATGGATGGATTTTTTTCCAGACAGCCCTTGTATACTTAATATTTATATTGAAAGCTATGAGTTGTTTCATGGTTTTGACTCAGTATTTTTTTTTAACTTTAAAAGTATTTCACCCTGCGACAGATGACTGGATAAAGAAGCTGTGGTACATATACACAATGGGATATTACTCAGCTATAAGAAAAGATGAAATATTGCCATTTGCGACAAAATGGATGGACCTAGAGATCATCATGCTAAGTGAAATAAGCCAGACAGAAAAAACCAAGAACTGCATGATTTCACTCATATGCGGAATATAAAACTGAAAGCAAAGAAAAAAGAAATGAACAAACAAACAAATAACCCATGGACACAATCAATAGTTTAATGTTTATTTGGGGACGAGTGGGTTAGGGAGGGGAGAAAGGGGAGGGGGTGGGAGAGGAGGGGGGGAAGCTAAATATAAGGTGATGGAAAGAGAAGTCACATTAGGTGGTGAACTTATTATACAACAAG
>PVJL010018460.1:0-15882 GCA_004026885.1 Lyroderma lyra | reverse complement strand
GATTGCTGGGTCAAATGGTAGCTCCATTCCCAATTTTCTGAGGAACCTCCACACTGTCTTCCACAGTGGTTGTACCAGTTTGCACTCCCACCAGCAGTGTACCAGAGTTCCTTTTTCTCCACATCCTCTCCAGCACTTGTTATTCCTTGTCTTGTTGATAATAGCCATTCTCACAGGTGTGAGGTGGTATCTCATTGTGCCTTCCTCTTCTATCTTTTGTGTTCAGGTGATTCTTTCTGGTGAGCCTAGATTCCTGCAACAGTTCTGTACTAAATTTTTCCCATGTTTTTAAATTTATCGTCCCCTGATGTGGGAACCATGAACAATGAGTTTCAATTGCTTTTAGAAACTCCTCTAGTCTTTGGACTGACATTCGAGCTCCTTCAGCCTTAAGAAGTTGTTTAAGCAAACAGATCTAGGGAGTTCCCTGGTGGTGTAGTGGCTAAGGCTTTGGTGCTGTCAACACTGTGGCCTGGGTTTGATTCCCAGCCAGGGAACTACCCATTAAACACACACACACACATACACACACACACACACACACACACACACACACACACACACACGAGACCTGTACTGGCTGTTTGAATTCCCCCTTACCTTGGTGAAATTCCCAGGTGTTTCCCTACCTTCAGTCATTTCATGCAATATCCTCCCCAGGCCTTGTGCAATGAATCTCCTGATTCGACTCTTAAGTCAAACTTCTTTCTTGAGCTGCACTTTGGACATCAGATGTCACGTCCAGCACAACACAGTTGGTGGGAAAACGGAAAAGGCAGCACAAAGTGATGAAAGACAGTAGCCAAAAGTATGTTTCAAGTGGGGCCAAGGGACTCAAGCCTCGTGGACTGAAAGATTTCCGAATGGAGCCACACATAGCTTTTATTAATGGGAAAACAAGTGAAACTGGTTTTTACAGGGTCTGTGAGTGACTGGCCTTGAAACTGCTTTTCCCAAAAGTCCCCATTGTGTTCCAGCACCTACTGTGCCTTCACATACCAGCTCTTAACCCCAGGGGATGGAGTCATTGTTATTATAAAGACATCCATTCATGGGAAATACCATCCCATGAATCTAAGTCTGAGCTGTACACAGGAAGCAAAGCAGCCAAGGAGCAAGAGATTAACCTCAAAGAGGGTGAGGGGCTGTGCCTCACCTTTGTTGAGCCCAAACTCTCTCCTGATGGCCCCTATGCAACTGTGCCTGTCTTAGGTTGTTCCTTCCTTGAGGAATATTACCTGTCATTGACTAACCAGCCATACTCTGGGGCCACACAAGGTGATGTGAAGTGTAAGAGTGAGGGAGAAACAGAACCCCAGAGAGAGGATCAATTTTGTGTCCTAGATATTCTATGCCCCCATGGCCTCCACGTTTAGCTCCTGCCTTAGGATGTCATGTGGAATGCATGTAGGGGGACAGACAGGTTGGCAGTTGTAAGGCAACAATTTCTAATCTATTCATGAGCCTTTTGAAAGCATTTTTCATTTCTATTACATTGTGTTTGATTTATAACATTTCCCTTTTCATTCTTAAAGTCTTTAGCTAACTCTCATATTACCTATTTATTTTTGCATGTTTTCTACTTTTCCACTAGTGCCCTGAGCATATTAATTATGCTTGTTTTAAATTCTTGGTCTGATAATTCCAACATCCCTATCATATCTGAATCTGCCCCTGATCCTAGTTCTGTTTCTTCATACCTTGTTTTTAACTTTTTTTTTTTTTTTGCTTTTTGGTATGTGGGTAGCTCCCTGACTGGGAATCGAACCCAGGCCGCAGCGCTGACAGCACCAGCACCGATGTCCCAAGCCACTGCACCATCAGGGAACTCCCCATACCTTGTTTTTGATCCTTTAGTATGTCTTATATTTTTTTTTGAAAGCCAAGCATGATGTATTAGCAAAAAGGAAGTGAGGTAAATAGGTCTTTGCTATGGTGTTCTGTGTTTATGTGATGAGGAGTTAGTCTGTGTTCACTGTTTGCTATAGTTGTAACTGTCAGAAGCTAAAATTCTCTCTGGTGCCCTTTTTATTCTCCTCCTGTTGTTTTTTAATTTCCCAAGAGATTTTTTTCTTAAATACATTCCGAGATATGCAATTTTTTGGTTATACTTCCCTATTACTATACAGGAGCCCTTTTGGTGTGAGAATATGTTGGGAGGGGAAGCATTCCACATTCTTATGATTAGGTCTCAGTATTTTAGTGAGTCTATGACCCTGAGATGTAATTTATACAAGTGTTCTCCTGTCAGGTGAGATAGGAAAGCTATAAAGAGCTAAAGTTTGTTATTTTCCTTCCCCCAGGTAGGTTAGGCTGTAGTGAAACCCCAGTCAGTTAGCATCTAGAGAAACAGTTTCCTCTGAAGTCAGGGCTTATTAAGGAAAACAGAATGTTTTGAATGTATTTTAAAATGTCTCTTTTCCCCCTTCCCCTATAGAGTTACAGGGAGTTTTACTCAGATCTTTTCTGTGATAATCTGGTATGGCTCTTAGAAGTAAAAATGACAAAAGTGTGTGCCTTCACCTTGTCCACACTGAACCTGAAGCAATTTATTTTTTAGAATTTAACTTTTCTTACACCTGTACCAGTTCCAGTGGAGGTTTTTGCTCCAGAGCTTCTACTCTAGTATACTGTGTTTCTCTGTATGTTTTTCTGTCTCTCCAACTTCAGGGGCAGCTATTCACCCTGTGATTTCAATTCTTAGATGAATCTAAAAAAAGCTGATTTTCAATTTGCTCAGCTTTTTTCTTATTGTGAGGATGAGAGTGACAACTTTCAAGTTCCTCACATGCTGTACCAGAAAAGAGAAGTCTATTAATTCTTATTAAATAAATTCAACAACATTTATTGAGCACCTACTACATGCTAAGCATTCCTGCAGGGACAGTGGTTAGAATACAGTAGTGAGAAAGATAGACAAAAGTTCTACTCCCAAAAGATTTACATTCTGGTTGAAAAAGATGGGTGATAAAGAAATTAAATATTTAAAATACTACCTAGATGACTATACTTAATATTTTTTGTTTATATCAACTAACTTTTTTATTTGCAGAAATGAATTTTAGAATGAAACTTTATAGTGCTATTAGAAGTGGAGAACCAGTAATATGTCACTATTAGAATAGAAGCATAAAATAAATGTGTTACTGTTAAAGAAATACATATGAATTACCTTCTACAAGCATGTCTTATGCCACCACTAGAACTAAGGACACTTTTTTTAAAGAATCCATTTAGTTGAACCTGTCACTCTTCTTTCTGGGAAAATTGAGATTAGGAAGTCAAAAGTAATTTGACCATATTTCCACAGTTGTATCTCAGGTCTCCAAGGGCCAAATATATATTCTAAATCTCCTTTATTTAAAAAAAAATGAACTCAAAGGAAAATTGCATATGGTCACACACATTGTGCATGGCACAACTCTAGGGAGTACCAGTCATATGGACTACAATATGAATGTTGCTCCTGGAGTTGAATATTGCACAACATGTGTAACCATATGCAAGGATCTCAGGACTCAATATTAGGGAAATAGGGCACAGTGGTTAGAATTGCAGGACCTGCTGTTATAATTTCACTTCAGAAGTGACTTTTCTCTCTGATTGTGTAGATAATTATAATAACTTCTTCATGAGGTCAAGAAGAAAATTAAGAGAAAATACTGAAGTCACTCAGCAGTGTGCATGGCATCTGGAAAACACAATACATACAAAGTAACATTATTATTAAAGTTCCAAAACAAACGAGTTTTAAATATCTACTTGATTTTCTAATGCCTGCAAAATATCTAAATGCTTCTCAAATTACAGGCATACCTCAGAGCTATTTCAGGTTAAATTCAAGACCACAGCAATTAAGTGAATATTAATATAAAATAATTTACACAAAGTTTTTGGTTTTGCAGTGCATATAAAAGTTATGTTTACACTATACTATAGTCTACTAAGTATGCAACAGCATTATGTCTATAAAAACAATGTACAGAATTTAATTAAAACAATTTATTGCTAAAAAAAATGCTATCCATCAGCTGAACCTTGAATGAATTGTAATCTTTTATCTGGTGGAAGGTCTTGCCTCAATGTTGATGGCTGCTGACTGATCAGGGTGGTGTTTGCTGAAGGTTGAAATGGCTTTGGCAAGCTCTTAAAATAAGACCACAATGAAGTTTCCCACATCATTGACTCTTTCTTTCACAAAAGATTTCTTTGTAGCATGTGTTGCTGTCTAATGGCACTTTACCAGCAGGAGAAACTTTTTCCAAAATTGGAGTCAATCCTCTCAAGCCCTGTCAATGTTTTATCAAGTAACTTAATGTAATACACCAAATATTTTGCTATCATTTTAACAATCTTCACTTCTTTACTAGTAGATTCCCTCTCAAGAAGCTATTCATCCATAAGAAGCAACTCCTCATCTGTTTCAGTTTTACCATGAGATTGAAGCAATTAAGTCATATCTTCAGGCTCTTCTTTTAATTCTAGTTCTTTTGCTATTTCCAGCACATCTACAGTTACTCCTCCCACTAGTCTTGAACCCCTCAAAGTCATTTATGAGGATTGGAATCAGCTTCTTCCAAACTCCTGTTAATATTAATACTTTGACATCTTCCCATGAATCATAGATAGTTTTAATGACATTTGGAATGGTAAATCCTTTGTAGAATGTTTTCAATTTACTTTTTCAGGATCCAGCAGAGGAATCACTGTGTATTGCAGCTATAGCTTTATGACGTGCATTTTTAAAATAATAAGACTTGAAATTTAAAAGTATTCCTTGAGCCATGAGGTGCAAAACAAATGTTTTAGCAGGCATATAAACATTAGGAGAGCTTCCAGGTTGATGAACACAGGATTTCAGGACAGAGTAGCAAGCCTGGAAATGGTGTGGAAGCTCTGTGCCCCTTTCTCATATCTGGCCTTATGCACCTCTTTCATTCATTCACTTGTTTTTGAGTCCAGTAGGAGAACGAGACATAATGGTAAAATCTCTCCTGTAAAATACAATTGAATGGCTGGGATCCAATGAGGAAAATCCTAAGACACACAGTCTCAGTTGAGAAATCAACACATCGCAGGAAAATGCCTAAAGGTCAGAGAAAGGGGGTCAAGCAGGAGAGAATAGAGGGAAAAGAATGAGAAGAGACGTGAATGAGGATAACTCAACCCAACTGGGGCTAATTAAAGGAGCTAGGGAAAAACTGAGAATGCTGGCAGAAAAGCAACACAGTACCAAGTGGGATGGAAAAGACCAAGTGGTGACAAGAGCAGTGGTGAAAGAAGCTGAAACCCAGTGAGACCATGGGTTAGTTGGACAAAGCAGCAGCACATTAGGGCCCAGCAGAGCACCCTGTGTGACTCAGAGCCTGAACAAAGCATCTGACCTGCTCAAGGCAGGAACTGAGCTCCTAGCTGCAGTGCCACAGCTCTGGACACTTAAAACTGAGAGTACTTGCCATAGAAATACTGGAACATTGAAACACAGTCCTGGGTAAAATGCAGGCTCAAGAGAAGGGAAAAAGACTGAGCTGGAAGCACTTGCCCTGACCAACATAAGTGCAGGCTGCCACCGGCTTGAATTCCATAGGTCTCATCCCTTTCTTCCAGCTTCCTGGATGAACTGCAGGAAGCTGAGTAACTGCAGACTGCCCTACCCCAAAGCCCAGGTGGAGGTCTAAGATATGGTTTAGCCACCTCCCATCTCTCCCAAAACTTGCCCCCCAGTGCAACCTGATGTCTCCTCTACAGCAGGATACTACAGCGATACCAAAAATGAAGAGAAAGGAAAGGACTCCCTGAAATTGTCACAGGAAAAGCCTTCATGCCCAGAAAGAGAAACACTATGAGAACCTCAGGATTCAAAGCCACTCAAAACAAAGATGAAAAATCTCCAGAAAAAGATCTTATAGATCTAGAAATTTCTGAACTTAGTGACATAGAATCTAAAACTCCAGTTCTAAAGGCTCTCAAAGAAAAAAAAAACATATTGGCAGACTACACTAGTTGAGATGAATGATGTCAGAAAGGAAATTCATGAACATTAACAAAAAAATTGAAAATATAAGAAAGAAACATATGGAAATTTGAGAGATAAGCAAAGCAATAAAAGAAGTGAAAAATGAAATAACTGCCATAAAAAAAGGGCCAACCAGCTGGAGGAAAGAATTAGTGATATCGAAGATTAGAACATGGAAACAACACTGGAAGAATAACATAAGAACTTCATAGTCAAAAGAACTGAAAGAACTCTTCAGGGACTACCTCACTCCATTAAAAATGCAATATTAGAATACTAAGCTTAAAAGAAGAAGTAAAAAAAAAATCTACAGACAGCATACTCAAACAAATAGACAAGAATTTTCCAAAGCTATAGAAAGACCTGGAACACCAAATTCAAGGAGAAAATAGGTCCCCTAGATTTGTGGTCCCTAGCAGATATTCTCTAAGATATATTATACAGCAGATGTCAAAAATCAAAGATAAAGAGACAATTCTCAAGGCAACCTGTAGGAGTGGCGGCAGGAACAATAATATTTAAAGGAAAACCAATCAGTCTATTATCAGACTTCTCAGCAGAAACTCCACAAACCAGGAGGGAGTGGAATCAAATATTCAAAATACTAAAGGAGATAAACTTCCAGCCAAGAATAAATTATCCAGCAAAATTATCCTTCAGATATGAAGGAAGAATACAGACTATCTCAGACATATGGAAGCTGAGGGAATTCTCAGCAGGAGGCTGGCATTTCCTGTAATACTGAAGGAGGTCATTTAACCTGAAATAAAACATCAGAATAAATAATATAGAGTTGAAACACCAAAAAAGAAATTAAAAAATGGAAGAAGTAATGACCATAAGGAATCCTCATATATCAATAATCACTCTAAATGTGAAAGGATTGACCTCACTAAATAAAAAAACACAGAGAAGCAGACTGGATTAAAAAACAAAACCCATCCATATGCTGTTTCCGAGAGACATACCTCGAATATAAGGACAAACAGACTCAGAGTGAATAGGTGGAAAACAATATTCCAAGCAAATGGTATCTAGAAGAAAGCAGGGGTGGCCATACTGATATCTGACAAAACGAACTTCAGGTTACAAAAGATAATGGGAGAAAAACAGACATTTCATGGTGATAAAAGGGACAATACAATGACAAAAAGACTTGACACTGATTAATATATATGCCCCCAGGAAGAACCAAAATACACAAAGCAACTACTAACAGATCAGAAAGAAGGAACTGACAAAAATACAACCATAGTAGGGAACCTAAACACTCACTTAACAGCCATGGACAGATCATCCAAATAAAACATAAATAAGTAAATATCAGCTTTAAAAGATACATTACAGCAATTGAATGTAACAAACATTTAAAGGACACTTCATATGACAAAAGAAGAGTATACCTTCTTTTCTAGTGCACTTGAAACTTCTCAAGGGTAGACCATATGCTCAAACACAAAACTAGCCTCAGTAAATTCAAGAATATAGAAATCATATCAACTGTATTTTCAAACTACATAGCTTAGAAATTGGATATCACCTGCAAAAGAAAGCAGAAAAAAATCACATATACACGGAGATTAAACCAAATTTTACTTAAAAAATGACTGGATCAAAGAACAAATAAAAGAAGAGATTAAAATATACAGAAAATAATGACAATGAAAATACAATATATCAAAATTATTGGGATGCACTGAAAGCAGTAATAAGAAGGACGCTTATATCATTACAAGCCTATCACACACACACACACACACATACACACACACGCAGAAAAATCACAAGGAAACATTCTAAAATCCCATCTTAAAGAATGAGAGAAAGAACATAAATAATTTAAATCAGCAGAAGGAAAGAAATAGTAACAATTAGAGCAGAGCTAAACAAAAGAGAGGACAGAAACACAATAGGAAAAATCAGAGAAACAAAAAGTAAGAGTTTTTTAGACAAAATCAACAAAATTGAGAAACTCCTGGCTAGACTAACCAAAGGACAAAAAGGACACAAATATCCAAAATTAGAAATGAAAGGGGAGAAATTATAACTAATACCAAGAAATACAAAGAATCATAAGAAAATATTATAACAGCTTTATGCCACTAAATTAAACAACCAAAAATATATGGACAAGTTCCTATAAACCTATAGTCTACCTAGAGTGGACCAAGAAGAACTGGATAATCTAAATAGAACAATCAATAGTAAAGAAATTGAAAGGATCATCCAAAAATTTTCCAAAGACCAAAGCCCCAGACTAGTCTCACCAACAAATTTTACCAAGAATTCAAAGAAGAATTAATGCTTATCCTCCTCAGACTCTTCTAAAAAAATGAAAAAAGAGGCAATACTTCCCAACATATTCTATGCAGCCATCATTACCCTAGTACCAAAGCCTGGTAAAGACAATACACAAAAAAGAAAACTGTAGGCCAATAGCTCTGCTGAACACAGATGCTAAAATCCTAAAAAAACTATTAGCAAAAAGAATAAACAATCCATCAAAAAGATTATACACCATGATCAAGTGACATGCATTTTAGGAACATAAGGATGGTTCAACATATAAAAATCAATCAAAGTGATACACCACATAAACAAACTAAAAGATAAAACCTGTATGATCCATCAATTGATTGAGAAAAAACATTTAACAATATACAAAATCCATTTAGGATCAAAATACTGAATAAAATGGGTATAGAAGGAAAATACCTCAACATCATAAAGGCCATATATGACAAACCCTCAGCTAATATCATACTGAATGTGGAAAAGATGAAGCCCATTCTCCTATAATCAGGAGAAAGACATAGATGACGTTTGTCAGCACAGCTATTCAATATAGTACTAAAAGTTCTAGCCAGAGAAATCAGGCAAGGAATAAAATGTATCAAAATTGGGAGAGAAGAATTCAAACTGTCACTACTTGCAGATGACATGATCCTCTAAGTAGAAAATTCCAAGGACTCCACCAGGAAACTATTAGAAACAATAAATGAATACAGTAAAGTGAGAGAATACTAAGTCAAGATACAAAAATTAACTGTATTTCCATATACAAAAAAATGGATCTTCAGAAATGAAAAATGAGAAAACCAATATCTATTGCTGTCACAATAAAAAAATTGAAATACCTGGGAATTAATAAAGAATGTGATGGATTTATTCATGAACAAGTATAGACACTTCTAAAAGAAATAGAAGAGAACATAAAGTATTGGAAAGATTCTGTGTTTAATGGATAGGAAGACTTGACACTGTTGAAATGGCCATATTACCCAAAACCATATACAATTGTTTTAATGCAATTCCCATCAACATTCTACAAACACACTTTCACAACATAAGTAAAAAAAAAGTACCAGATTTGTATGGAACCACATAAGACCTTGTATCACCAAAGCAATGCTACATGAAAAGAATCAGGCTCGTGATATCATGCTCACCAATTTCCATTTATACTACAATGCATAAGTAATCAAAACAGCTTGGTATTGGCAGAAAAACAGACACACAGACCAATGGAACAGAGACAAAACTCAGAAATAAATCCAAAATTATATGCACAAATTATTTTTTTATAAAGGAGTGAAAATATGCAATGGGGTAAATAAAGCCATCTGTAGATGGTCCTGGGAAAACTGGAAAAACATAAGCAAAAGAATGAATCTGAGCTGTGAGTTCTCAGCATATACTAAAATTAATTCAAAATGGATTAAAGACTTTCACATAAGACCCAATACAGTAAACTGTAGAGAAGAAATTATTGGTACTAAACTTATACACCTCAGATTCAAGGAAAACTTCATGAACCTAACCTCAAAAGCAAGAGAAATAAAAGCAAAAATAAATGAATGGGACTATATCAAATGAAAAAGATTCTGCACAAGAAAAGAAACCATCAATAAAACAAAGAGACAGCCCACTTAATGGGTGAAAATATTTGCAACAACACATCTGATAAGACTCTAATATAGAAAATATATAAAGAACTAGTATGACTCAGCAACAAAAAACAAAAAAACAATTAAAAAGTGGGCTGAGGACCTGAACAGACACTTCTCCCATGAGGATGTATAAATGGGCAACAGACATATGAAAAAACTCTCAACCTCATTAGCTATCAGGGAAATGCAAATCAAAACCACAATGAGATACAACCTCAAGCCTGGTAGAATGACCATTATCAATAGGAGAAGGAATAACAAGTTATGGAGAAGCTATGGAAAAAAGAACCCTCACACAATGCTGGTGGAAATGTAAATTGGTATAACTGCTATAGAGGACAGTGTGGAAGTTCCTCGGAAAACTGGCAATGGAGTTACCATATGACCTGGAAGTCTCTCTTCTGGATATCTACCCACAAAATTTAAAAACCTTAGTTTGCAAAAACTTACGTACCCCAATGTTCTTTTCAGCACTGTTCATAGTGGCCAAGACATGGAAACCACCAAAATGCCCTTCAATAGATGGCTGGATAAAGAAGCTGTGGTCCATATATACAAAGGAATATTACTCAACAAAAGAAAAGATGAAATACTACCATTGTTAACAAAATGAGTGGAGCTTGAGAACATCATGCTAAGCAAAATAAGCCACATAGAAATAAACCAAGAACCATATAACTTCATTTATATGTGGAATATAAAACCAAAAGCAACAAATAAAATAAACTCGTGGACACAATCAATAAATAGTATAGTGGTTACTTGCGGGCAAGCAGGGAGGGTGTGGGAAAAGAGAGAGGGATGTGAAAGAAGGGAGTGGAAGCCAAATATATGGTAATAGAAAGATAACTGACACTAGGTGTTGAACACATAATGCAAAACATAGATGATGCACTGTAGAATTGTACACCTGGAACCTATGAAATTCTTGTTAATCAATGTCACCCTAATAAGTCTAACAATGAATAAAGAGTAAAATGAAAAATAAAATATTAGTCTCATTGTACATCTTCACCAGAGCTCTTGGGTGACTAGTACATGTTCAATGAGTGGCAATATTTTGAAAGAAATCTTTTTTTCTGAGAAGTCTCAATAGTGGGCTTAAAATATTTAGTTAATATATGTTGTAAACATATATATGTTTATATATATGTTTATATGTAAACAGATGTGCTGTCCTCCAGGCTTTGTTGTTCCATTCATAGAGTACAGGCAGAGTGCATTTAGCATAAACCTTATGGGTTCTAGGATTTGGGGAATGATAAATGAACATTGTTTCAACCTAATATCACAGCTGCATTAGCTCCTGACAAGAGAGCAGCCTCTCCTTTGGAGTTTTGAAACCAGGCATCAACTTCTCCACTCTAGGAATAAAAGTCCTAGATGACATTTCCAATATAAAAAAAGCTGATTCACCCACATTGGAAATCTGTTGTTTATTGTAGCCACATTAATTAATTATGCTAGGTTGATCTTCTGGACAACTTGTTGCAGCTTGTACATTAGCACTTGCTGCTCACTTTGCACTTTTATGATATGAAGATGACTTTTTCCCTTAAAACTTATGAATCAACCTCTGCTAACTTCATACTTTTCTTCTCTAGCTTTTATACTGCTGTCAACCTTCATAGAATTAAGAGAGTTAGGGCTTTCCTCTGGATTAGGCCTTGGTTTAAGGGAATATTTTGGCTATTTTGATTTTTTAAAAATCTAGACCACTAAAACTTTCTCCATATTAGCAATATGGATGTTTTGCTTTATTTTCATTCATGTGTTAAACAAGGTAGCACTTTTAATTTCCTTCAAGAGCTTTTGTTTGCATTCACAACTTGGCTAATTTTTGGTGCAAGGGCCTAACTTTTGACCTATCTCAGCTTTCAACATGCCTTCCTCACTAACCTTAATTATTTCTAGCTTTTGATGTAAAGTAAGATATGTGTAACTCTTAATTTCACTTGAATATTTAGAGGTTATTTCAGGATAATTAATTGGCCTAATTTAAATATTGCTATGTTTCAGGGAATAGGGAGGCTTGAGGAAAGACAGAGCTGTGAAGTCAATCAGAGGAGTAGTCAGAACACACACTTATTGATTAAGATTGCATGGCACCCCACAAAATTGCAATAGTCAAATCAAATATCACCATAACAAGTATAATTATAATGAAAAAAGTTTAAAACACTGTGTGTGAATTACCAAAATGTGACACAGAGAGACAAAGTGAGAAAGTGCTGTTGGAAAAATTGTGCTGATAGACTTGCTTAATGCAGAGTTGCCAAGGAACTTCTAGTTGTAAAAAATGCAGTGTCTGTGAAGTGTAATAAAACAAAGAACAATAAAATGAGGTAAGTCTTTATTGCTCTCTTCTTTATTAAATTCTAAAAGTTTTGGATCATGTCTTAATAGCTATTGATACATCTAAATTCAAGATAAAATTTAAAAGAAAGCAAATCTCAAAACTATTTGCACATAAAACAAAAAGTATAAAAGAACCTAAAATATGAAAAATTCATAATAATGAACATCTCCAGTTGATACAGTGTGAAAAGATGTGAACAAGCAAATCACTAAAGAAATACAAATATATAGATAGTAAACACATTAAAAGATCTTCAATTTCATATTTAATCAAAGAAATGAAAACTAAAGCACGCCAGCATTTTAAATCAAATTCACAAAGCCCTTCTATTTTTACTTTAATAATTATTCTTTTTTCAGTTATACTATATAAAGCCCTTTTAAAATTTGCATAAGTATTGCTAGATAGCATATGGTATAGCTGCAACTCACTGAAACTTCTGGTGGAAGTAAAAATTATTGTAGCCATTCTGGAAAGTGTTCCATGTACATATATCATAAACCTTCAAACAACCAGTCCCTGAGCTCAGTAATCTCACTTCTGGATATTGGTCCTAAAAAAATTACTTGAAATACAAAACACTTTATGTACAGAGATGTTCACCACAGCTTTAATGAAAACAGTAAAAATTCAATAGCAACCTCAACTTACATTCATTTAAAAATGGTCAATTACAAGGCATTCATATGCATAGCAAAAAAAAAATACTATCAACAAAATGGAAAGACAATCTACTGAATAGAAGATGTTTGCCAATGATACATCCAATAGAGTTTAATATATGAATTTATAAAGAACTCACACAACTTAACACCAAAAAATCTAACAATTTAATTAAATAATTGCTGGAGGACCTGAATAGATATTTTTCCCAAAAGAACATACAGATAGCCAATAGACATATGAAAACATGCTCAACATCAATAACAATCAGAGAAATGCAAATTAAAGCCACAATGAGATATCACCTCATACTTGTCAGAATAGCTATCATCAATAAATAAAAAACAAGTGTTGGGAAGATGTGGAGAAAAGGGAACGTTCATGCACTGTTGGTGGGATTGCAAATTGTTATAGGCACTATATAAAACAGTTTCAAGGTTTCTTTAAAATTAAAAATAGAACTAACAAATTCCACTTCTGGGTATTTATCTAAGAAATCCAAAACATGAATTTGAAAAGATATGTGTAGAAATGCAACAAAATGGCAGTGTCAGAGGGACCTGTGAAAAACTCCTCTGGAGATTACAACTAATAAAAAACCTATACCTCAACCAAGGACCCTCTGTACAATGCACAATCACAGCTAAGAACTCCACTCATTGCATTAAGGTACGTGCAGGCAGGCAGAGGGATAATCAAAGGAGAAATAAAAGGAGAAGTGTGGAGATGCAGCTGCACATGTGGGTTCCCACTTGGAACTCTACCGCTGAGGGAGGAGGATGAAGAAGGCGGTTTCAGAGTGCTCCGGACCTCACTCAGTAGGTGGGACAGAGGAAAAAATGCCCAGGGGCAGGGGCATGAGATACCACAACCACCTCACTTTGGCCCCAGGAGGTGCAGATTGATCTGCAAAACATAGCGGCCAGACTTTGCACCAGTTCTCAGAGAAGGTGGAGGAACTGAGCAGTGAGGAGCAACAGCACGAATGCTCTGGCTGGGAAAAAGAAGTAGGGAGCTGTGTGCACGTTTCTCAGCCCACAACCGGTATGGTCTGAAAGACCAGCTTACAAGACAGCTGGCCCCAAGGCTCAGGGCAGAATCAGTGCACAGGGCAAACCAAGGACAGAAAGGTGCAAATACCCCAAATCCCTGCACAATCCTGGGAGCAACAGGAAGAAAACAAAGCCACAAGTGACCTTCCCCTACAGACCTCTGCCTGCCCAATATCAGCAGTGAGCACCAAACAAAACAAACAAACAAACAAACAACAACAACAACAAAAACAAAAACAAAAAACTGCTACAGCAAAAGTGCAGAGAGGCTGCCAAAATGAGAAAGCAGAGGAAGGGAGCTCAAAATAGAGATGGAGATAGATGCCACATCAGAAACAGAGCTCAAAGCAATGATTATAAAAACGCTTCAGGAATGGAATGATAATTTCAACAGAGAGATAGCAAGCATTAAAAAAGACTTACAAACCATTATACAGGACCAGACAGAGATAATGATTACATTAACTGAAATAAAGAACAGAATACAAGTCACTAACTAAATAAAATAGAAGTGCAAAGGAAAAGCCAGCGGAAAACAACCTCCCAAAACAGTTAGAAAATAATCCTCAGGAAAATGAGGATGGATTAAAATTCTTCTGGAGCTGTAGCAAATGTAAACACATCAGAAAAATAGGTGTACCAGAGGAGGCAAAGGAAAAGCAAGAGATCAAGAAATTATTTAAAGAAATAATGACTGAAAATTCTCCTAACCTGGTGAAGGAAATTGACATACAAGTCCAGAAAGCACAGAGAATCTCAAACAAGATGATCCCAAACAGGGACACTCCAAGATACAGCAAAATTAAAATGGCAAAAGTTATGGAAAAAGAGAAAAGTCTAAAATCAGCATGAGAAATGCAAGTAGTAAAGGGCCACCGATTCAACTCTCAGCTGATTTCTTACCAGAAACTTTATAGGCCAGAAGAATTGGCAGAAATTATTCAATGTGATAAAAAACAGGAATCTACAACAGAGAATCATGCAAAACTAGCATCCAAAATTAAAGGACAGAAAAAGAGTTTCTCAGAAAAAGCTAAAGAAATTCATCACCATCAAACCAGTACTACAAAGAATGTTAGAGGGACCTGTTTAAGATGGCAGAAAGGATTAGAGAGTGGGTAAAATAAGGGAAAAAGATGGAGAAATTTAGTTTTGATTCTTAACATATACAGCAACAAAGAAAGAAAACACATGGACACAGTCAACAATTTAGTAATTACCTGAGGATAAGTGGGGAGGCGAGAAGGGACAGAGACACAAATATATAGAGAAGGAAGAAGAACTGACTCTGGGTGATAAACACATCATACAAAACATAGAAGATTTTTTGTAGAATTGTACACCTGGAACTTATGTAATTTTTACTAATCAATGTCATCCCAATAATTTTAAGAAATATAATTAGATCTGTTATTTCCCTATTTATTTTCTGTTTCGATGATCTGTCCATGGCTGTTAGCGGGGTGTTTAAGTCTCCCACTATGATTGTGTACTGATCAGTTTCTCCTTTCAAGTCTGTTAGTAGTTCTTTTGTGTATTTTGGTGCATCCTGATTGGGAGCATATATGTTGATTAGTGTCAACTCTTCTTGTTGTTGCATTGTGCCTTTTATCATTATGTAATGATCATCTTGTCTTGTACTATCATTTTTTTAAATTCATTTTTATTGTTAGACTTATTGGGGTGACATCTGTTAGCAAGGATTACATAGGTTTCAGGCATACAATTCTACAGTGCATTGTCAACTTGATGTATAATAAGTTCACCACCTAATGTGACTTCTCTTTCCATCACCTTATATTTAGCTTCCCCCCCTCCTCTCCCACCCCCTCCCCTTTCTCC
>PVJL010018459.1:0-15975 GCA_004026885.1 Lyroderma lyra | reverse complement strand
GATGTGGTCACCTGTAAAAAATCATAGGTAGAATCGGACCACAGTAAACTTTTCCTTGAAGCTAGCCAAGCTCAGGTAAGCTTGTTTTCCGAGATCAGCCTCACTATAGACAGAGCAGTAGCCATATGAGATCTTTTATTTGTAGCTAACTAAATTAAGCTAAAGTTGCTTCCTGCTAGCCCCTCAAGTTTATTTGTATTAATTCTTTTGCTGTCTAATCATTATCATCTGCACAAATTCACAGTTCCTTCTTGAGAACATGTGGGACACATAAAAACAATCACTATGCTGGATTTCATTTAACATCAAACTTTATTTCAACTTTCAAATTTTATTAAAACCTGACACTATTACTGTGAAGAATCAAATTTCAAGAAAATAAGTGTGTCATCTTTTAGAATTTTACTAAGAAAAAGCAAAAGAAAAATCAAGATTTACCAAGCAAAGGAATAAATGTACTTTGAGTAGAATAGAAGTGTTGAGTTAAACAGGTGTTTTGAATTATCACTTTCACTAAAGGACAATCGTTTACGTGAATGGTATCTAACACTTTGGCGTCCCTGGGCCACGTTGGAAATAGAATTGTCTTGGGTAATACATAAAATCCACTAGTACTAACAATAGCTCAAAAGCTATAACAAAAAAATGCCACAGAATATTACATTTTAAGTATTTGTATTGGGCTGCATTCAAAGCCATCCTGGGTCTCAGGTTGGTTAGGCCTGCCTTATAAGAAGCTCGTTGAATATTGTCCTTCTAAAATATTGGAAGAAAATTTTTAAAATTCATTTTTATTGTTAGACTTATTGGGGTGACATCTGTTAGCAAGGATAACTTAGGTTTCATGCATACAATTCTATAGTGCATTGTCAACTTATTGTATACTATGTTCACCACCCAGTGTGAGTTCTCTTTCCATCACCTTTATTTAGGTACCCCTCCATCCTCCTACACCCCTTCCCCTTTTTCCCCTCCCTAACCCACTTATTCCCAAATAAACATGGAACTCTTGATTATATCCATGGGTTGATTGTTTGTTTGTTCATTCTTATCTGTTTGTTCCTTTCAGTTTTATATTCTGTATATGAGTGAAGTCATGCTGTTCTTTATTTTTACTGTCTCACTTATTTCACTAAGTATGATGATATTCAGGTCCATCCATTTTGTTGCAAATGACAATATTTCATATTTTCTTTTGCATTTTTTTTATGTGTGTAGCTCTCTAGATGGTTGTCAAACCCAGGCCACTGCACTGATAGCACCGGAGCCTTAAGCCACTACAGCACCAGAAAACTCCCTCATGATTTCTTATAGCTGAGTGATATTCCATTGTGTATATGTACCACAGCTTCTTAATCCAGTCATCTGTCGCAGAGCACTTTGGTTGTTTCCATGTTATGTCCACTGAGAACAGCAGTGCCATGAACATTGGGGTACAAAAAATCTTCGTGGACAAAGGTTTTCAGGTTTTTTGGGTAGACCCCAACAAGAGGGATTGCTGGGTCAAATGGGAACTCCATTCCCAGTTTTCTAAGAAACCTCCACAATGCCTTCCACAGTGGTTGTACCAGTTTTTATTCCCACCAGTAGTGTACCAGAGTCCCTTTTTCTCCACATACTCTCCAGCACTTGTGATTTCTTGTCTTGTTCAAAATAGTCATTCTAACAGGCGTGAGGTGATACCTCACTGTGATTTTGATTTGCATTTCCCTGATAGCTAATGAGGTTGGGGAGTATTTATATGTCTGCTGCCCATCTGTACTTCTTCGTGGGAGAAGTGCCTGTTTAGTTCTTTCACCCAGTTTATAATTGGGTTGGTTTTTTTGTGTTATTAAGCCTTATTAGTTCTTTATATATTTTAGATATTAGACCCTTGCTTGATGCGTTATTTGCAAATATTATCTCGCATTCAGTTGGCTGTCTCTTTGCCTTGCTGATGGTTTCTTTTCCTGTACAGAAGCTTTTTAGTTTGATAAAATCCCATTCATTTATTTTTGCTTTTACTTCCCTTGCCTTTGAGGTCAGGTTCATGAAGTCTTCCTTGAGTCCTAGTTGTATAATTTTAGTACCAATGTTTTCTTCTATACAGTTTATTGTTGCAGGTCTGATATGAAGGTCTTTAATCCATTTCGAGTTAATTTTTGCATAAGGAGAGAGTTCACAGTTCAAGTTCATTTTTTGCATATATTATTCCAGTTTTCCCAGCACCACCTACTAAAGAGGATGTCTTTTCCTCGTTTTATTTTACTTCTTTATCAAAAATTATTTCTCCATAAATTTGTGGGTTTATTTCTGTGTTTTCAGTTCTATTCCATTGGCCTATATTTCTGTTCTTCTCCAGTACCAAGCTGTTTTGTCTATTGATGCTTTCTAATATCAATTGAAGTCAGGGAATGTAATGACACCAGCCTTATTTTGTTCATGTAGTATTGCTTTGGCAATTCGAAGTCATTTGTGGTTCCATATACATTTACTAATTCTTTTATCTATTTCATTATAGTATTATTGTGGGATTTTCATGGGTATTGCATTAAATGCATAGATTGCTTTAGGCCGAATGTCCATTTTAACAATGTTAAATTTTCCTATCACTGAACAGGGGATATTTTTCCACCTCTTAAAGTCTGTTTCAATTTCTTTCAAAAGTGTCTTGTATTTTTCTGTGTATAAGTCTGACACTTTCTTCATTAACTTAAACTTCAGGTATTTCATTCATTTTGTTTTGATAGCAAAGGGAATTGATCCCTCATTTCATTTTCTGTGGATTTGTTGTTTGTATATAGGAATGCTGTTGATTTTTTTTACATTTATTTTGTATCCTGTGACTTTACTATATTCGTTTATTGCTTCTAATACTTTCCTGGTAGAATCTTTTGAATTATTCATATAAAAAGTCATGTCACCGGCAAATAGCGACAATTTCACTTCTTCTTTCCAAATTTGGATACCTTTGATTCATTTTTATTGACCTATTGCTGTGGTTAGAACTTCCATTACTATATTAAATAACAGTGGTGACAGGGGCTATTTTTGTCTTTTTCCTGTTTTTAAGGGAATAGGCTTCAGCTTTTCCCCATGGAGTATGATGTTAACCGAGTCCTTGTCTTATATGGCCATTTATTATATTGAGATGCTTTCCGTCTATAACTATTTTATTTAGTGTTTTGATCATAAATAGATGGTGTGTCTTGTTGAAAGCTTTTTCTGCATCAATGGGAAATGGTCATACGTTCTTTTTTTTTTTTTTTTTCTTTTACATAAACTTTTTTTTTAAATTCATTTTTATTGTTAGACTTATTGGGGTGACATCTGTTAGCAAGGATTACATACGTTCTTTATCTTTGATTTTGTTTATGTGGTGTATCACATAGATTGATTTTCGTATGTTGAACCCTCCTTGTGCTCCTGGGATGAATCCCACTTGATTTTGAGGTATGATCTTTTAGATGAATCGCTATATTCTGTTTGCTAATATTTTGTTTAGAATTTTTGCATCTGTGTTCATCAGAGATATTAGTCTGTAGTTTTCTTTCTTTGTAATGTCTTTGCCAGGCTTTGGTATTAGAGTAATGTTGGCATCATAGAACGAGTTAGGAAGTATTGCTTCTTCTTTAATATTTTGGAGGAGTCTGCGAAGGATAGGTGTTTATTATTGTTTGAATGCTTGGCAAAACTCACTGGTGAAACGATCTGGTCCATGGCTTTTGCCTTTAGGGAGATTATGGATAGTCATTTTAATCTCTTCACTATGAATTGGTCTATTTAGATTATCGAGATCTTCTTAGTTCAATCTAGGTAAGCTATCAGGTTCTAGAAACTTGTCCATTTCTTCTAGGTTGTTAAATTTAGTGGCATAAAGTTTTTCATAATATTTTCATATAATCCTATGTATTTTTGTGGTATCAGTGGTAATTTCTCCCCTTCATTTCTAATTTTGGATATTTGTGTCCTTTCTTTTCATCCTTTGATTAGTCTCGCCAAGGTTTTGTCAGTTTTGTTGATTTCTCAAAGAACCAGCTCTTTGTAATATTCATTTTTTCTATTTCCTCCTGTTCTCTAATTGGTATAGCTCTGCTATAATTTTTATTATTACTTTTCTTCTGTTGACTTTGGGTTTTGTGTGCTCTGCTATTTCTAGTTCTTTAAGATGATAAGTTAAGTTGTTTCCTTGTGATTTTTCTTGTTTCTTAAGACAGGCCTGTATTGATATAAATTTTTCTTTTATCACGGCTTTCGCTGTGTTCCAATACTTCTGGTATGTTGAGATTTCATTGTCAGTTATTTGTATATACTTTTTACTCTCATCGCTTATTGATCTTTTATCCAGTCCTTTTTAAATGAGCTGTTCTTCATCTCCATGTATATGTGTTTTTTCTGCTTTCCTTTTACAATTTGTCTCCAATTTCAAAGCATGGTAGTCTGAGGATAAACATGGTATAATTTCAATCGCCTTGAATTTGCTGAAGCTACTTTTGTGTCTCAGAATGTGGGATATATTTGAGAATGTTCCATGTGCACTAGAGAAGAACAAATAGTCTCCTTTTCCTAGATGAAGTGTCCTGCAAATATCAATTATGGCCAATGGCTGTAATGTGTCATTCAGTGCTGATGTTTCCTTATTTATTTTCTGTTTGGATGATCTGTCCATGGCTGTTAGTGCTGTGTTTAAGTCTCCCACAATGATTGTGTATTCATCAGTTTCTCCCTTGAAATCTGTAGTAGTTTCTTTGTCTATTTTGGTGCATCCTGGTTAGGAGCATATGTATTAATTAGTGTCAAGTAGTATTGTTGTTGTTTTGTGCCTTTTATCATTATGTAAAGTCCGTCCTTGTCTTTTACTATCCCTTTTAACCTGAAGTTTATTTCATTTGGTATAAATATGGCAACTCCTGCTCTTCTCTGGTTACCATTTGTTTGAAGTATTGTTTCCCATCCTTTCACTCTGAGTCTGTGTTTGTCCTTATGGCTGAGGTGTGTTTCCTGGAGACAGCCCAGAGATTGATTCTGTTTTTTAATCTAGTCTGCTACTGTGTGTCTTTTTATTGGTGAGTTCAGCCCATTAGCTTTTAGAGTGACCATCGATATAGAAGGATTTCCTGTGACCATTCCTTATTTCTTTGTTTGATTTGTTTTATTTTTGTTTCTTTCCCGTTGCCCCAACTTTGTTCCATTTTTCCTGATGTTTTGTTTCAGGTCGAAGAGTCTCCTTCAATATTTCTTGGATTGCTGGCCTTGTCCTGGCAAATTCCTTCAGCTTCTATGTGTCTGATAAGCTCTTTATTCCACCTTCATATCTGAAAAATAATTTTGCTGGATAAATTATCCTTGTCTATAAGTTACTCTCTTTTCTGTTTTTGTATATTGGATTCCACCCTCATCTGGCTTGCTGCATTTCTGCTGAGAAATGTGATGCCATCCTGATGGGTTTTCCTCTAAAATTTATAGTTCTTGTTTCCCTGGCTGCCTTGAGAATTGGCTCTTTCTCATTAATTTTGGATAACTTTAGTACCATGTGTCTTGGAGAAGATCTGTTAAGGTCCCGGTATCTAGGGGCCCTGTTTCCTTCTTGAACTTGTGGTTCCAAATATTTCCATAAATTTGGAAAGTTTTCATCTACTATTTGTTTGAGTGTGCTCTCTGTAGAATGCTCTACCCCTTCTTAGATTTCTATTATCCTGATGTTGTTTTGTCTCATGGAGTCAAATAGTTCTTGTAGAATTATTTCATTACTTTTGTTTCTATATTCCCTCTCTTCCTCTTTCTGAGCTGTTTCCATGTTCTGATCTTCAATATCACTAATTATTTCGTCCATGTGGATGGCCCTGTTTCCTATGGCAGTATTTAGTTTCTCACTTTTTTATTGTTTTATTTTATCTCTCAAATTTCTATGTCAATCTTCCTTGGGGATTGAATTTCTTTGTGAAATTGTTCCTTTTGTTCATGGAGTTTTTTTTTTTTATGGCACTCATCTCCTTTTTTATGTTGTTTATCTCAGCCATGGTGCTCTGCCAGTATGTTTTCATTTGTCTCAGAACTTTTAGAATTGCTACTTGAACTTCTCTGTCATTTAATCCAGAAACTTCTAGAGCTAAGAAGCTGTCTTGATAAATTTCCTGATCTTTTTGAGGAGTTTTAGTTTTAAGGAATTCATCCTGTACCCTGGGTTCTTCCTCATTGACATCAGGGCGTTAGGTTCAGCAGTAGTGCACCAAAGCCCATCTTGATAGTTTTGTGGAGTCTTGGTTTAGGGCAGACACAAGGTGGCACAGTGTGGGGCAAGTTTTTGGAGAGAGGGGTTGCGTAATTCTTATTTCTGTTCTCCTGCTACATTTGGAGTCAGTGTGCATCTGTCATGGTCCCTTTGCTTCCTGCATTTAGTTGGTTGTGGAGGCTCTAGGAAAGGAAAGATGCTAAGTAAAGGCACCCTGGGATAACTCTTCTTTCTGCCCTATGCTGGGGAAGCTGGTTGATGCAGGCCGAGGCTGCTCCTGCTGGCTGGGGCGAATGCTATAAAAACCGCCATTCTTTCCAAGCCTGCTCTAGCGACAAAGTGTTGGGGCAGAATTTGTGGACTCGAACTGCTTTTAGGAGCTAGGGACTTGCGAGCAGGCATGCACACAAGTCCTAAGCTGTTGTATTGGCCACGCGGTAGAAAGGGAGCCAGTTTGTCTTTGTAGCAGGAGGTATGGGAACTGCAGCCCCATGCAGGAGCCGCACGAGCAGTGTCAGCAGCAGGTCAACCTTCACAGCGGGCAGGAATGGAAGCCGCAGCCTCGTGCAGGGGACGGGCACTGTCCACTTAGTAGCCGGCTAGCCCGCGCTGTCGGCCGGAACTAGGAATTGCAGGCTGCGATCAGGAACCACGGGCAAGCGCATGAGCTGTGCATGCCTGCGTTGTGTTTCCTGAGAGAGCCTAGAGCCACAAAGTCGTCTCTGCAGTTCAGAGTCCTTGCCGTGCCCTGCTAACACTCAAAAGTTACAGAGGTTGGCTCCCAAGCTCTGTCCCCAACTCGCCACTCCAAATAACATCTCTCCAGCCCAGCACTCCAACCACTACTACTGTTCTGTCTCTTTGCTGGGCTTTTCCATTTTTCACCTCTTTTTCTGCTCCCCCCGCCCCACGTGCACTGCACTGCTCCTGGACGGTCACCCATGATCGGGTCCTGTTGCGATCTCTATTTGTACCCTCCCCTGTCTCCGACTCGCCCCTTTCTCTCCAACTTCAGGTGTTTACTTGCAATACATGGAATTCTTAGCAACTGTTTTTGTCACTGAGAATCCTCTTTCTTGGATCCTGGGGGCCATTCAATTGTGTTCTTTGGGAGAGGCTTTAGGGACCTCCTCTCCTGTCACCATCTTGCCCTCCAAACTCCAAGCAATGAAGAGATTTTTATGAACATCAACAAAATTAAAAGGTTATATTTAATTTGTGGAACCAGCAACAGTTAGTCATGTAATGTCTTCTCTTCTGGTTATTGGATGCCCCTGAGTATTGACAGAATGTGAAAAGTTCATGAGGGATCTGAAAATCTAAGTTGGAAAGTTTTATTCCAAGAGAGAAGTATGGACATGGCAGATTAATGTAGCAGGGTCCAAGGCACACAGTTGCCCTGAACTTTGGGTTAGCTCTTCTTATACAGAAAATGTACACGCAGATTCTTCAATATCAAGATGTGGTCACCTGTAAAAAAATCACAGGTAAAATCAGTCCACAGTAAACATTTCCTTGCAGGTAGCCAAGCTCAGGTAAGCTGGTTTTCCGTGATCAGGCTCACTGTGGACAGAGCAGTAGCCATATGAGTTCTTTCATTTTAGCTAACTAAGCTCAGCTAAACTTGGTTCCTGCTAGCGACCTCAAGCTTATTTTTATTAACTCTTTTGCTGTCTAATCACTATTGTCTGCACAAATTCACAGTTCCTTCTTGAGAACATGTGGGACACATAAAAACAATCACTGTGCTGGATTTCATTTAACATCTAACTTTATTTCAACTTTCAAATGTAATTAAAACCTGGCACTATTACTGTGAAGAATCAAATTTCAATAAAATAAGTGTGTCATCTTTTAGAATTTTCCTAAGAAAAAGCAAAAGAAAAATCAGGATTTACCAAGGAAAGGACTAACAAAACTTTAAGTAGAATAGAAGTGTTGAGTTAAACAGGTGTTTTCAATTACCACTTTCACTAAAGGACAATCATTTACGTAAGTGGTATCTAACACTTTGGCGTCCCTGGGCCACCTTGGAAATATAATTTTCTTGGGTAACACATAAAATACAATAGTACTAATAATAGCTCATAAATTATAACAAAAATATGCCACAAAATATTACATTTTAAGTATTTGTATTGGGCTACATTCAAAGCCATCCTGGCCAACAGGTTGGTCAGGCCTGCCTTATATGAAACTCGTTGGATATTTTACTTCTAAAACATTGGAAAATAGTATTTTAAATTTATTTTTATTATTAGACTTATTGGGGTGACAGCTGTTAGCAAGGATAACATATGTTTCATGCATACAATTCTACAGTGCATTGTCAACTTATTGTATAATAAGTTTACCACCCAGTGTGAATTCTCTTTCCATCACCTTATATTTAGCTTCACCTCCGTCCTCCCACAACCCCTCCAATTATTTTCCTCCCTAACCCACTCATTCCAAAATAAGCATTGAACTATTGATTATGTCCATGTGTTGGTTGTTTGTTTGTTCATTTCTTATATCTTTGTTACTTTCAGTTTTATATTCCACACATGAATGAAGTCATGCAGTTCTTTGTTTTTTCCATCTGACTTATTTCCCTAGGTATGATGATCTTAAGGTTAATCCATTGTGTTAAAAATGACACGATTTTATCTTTTCTTAAAACTGAGTAATATTACATGGTGTATATGTACCACAGCTTCTTTATCCAGTCATCTGTCGCAGGGCACTTTGGTTGTTTCCATGTTATGTCCACTGCAAACAGCACTTCAATTAACTTTGGGGTACATAAGTCTATGTGGATAAAGGTTTTCAGGTGTTTGGAGTAGACCCCCAGAAGAGGGATTGCTGGGTCAAATGGTAACTCCATTCCCAGTTTTCTAAGGAACCTCCACCCTGCCTTCCACAGTGGTTGTACCAGATTTCATTCCCACCAGCAGTGTACCAGAATCCCTTTTTCTCCACATCCTCTCCAGCATTTGTTATTTCTTGTCTTGTTGATAATCGCCATTCTAACAGGTGTGAGGTGATACCTCATTGTGATTTTGATTTGCATTTCTCTGATAGCTAATGAGGTTGAGCAATTTTTCATGTGTCTGCTGGCCATCTCTACTTCTTCGTGGTAGAAATGCCTATTTAGATCTTCTGCCCAGTTTACAATTGGGTAGTTTGCTTTGTGTTATTACTTCTTATTAGTTATTTATATATTTTAGATATTAGACCCTTATCTGATGCGTTATTTGCAAATATTTTCTCCTATTCATTTGGCTGTCTCTTTGCCTTGTTGATGGTTTCTTTTCCTGTGCAGAAGGTTTTTAGTTTGATAAAATCCCATTCATTTGTTTTTGCTTTTACTTCCCTTGCCTTTGAGGTCAGGCTCATGAAGTCTTCCTTGAGTCCTAGGTCTATACGTTAGGACTAGTGTTTTCTACTATACAGTTTATTGGTGCAGGTCTGATATGAAGGTCTTTAATCCATTTCAAGTTAATTTTTGTATATGGAGAGAGTTCACAGCCCAAGTACATGTTTTGCACATATCATTCCAGTTTTCCCAGCACCACCTAATAAAGAGGCTGTCTTTTCCTCATTGTATGTTTTTGCCTCCTTTATCAAAAAGTATTTTTCCTTAAATTTGTGGGTTCATTTCTGGGTTTTCATTTCTATTCGATTGGTCTCTATTTCTGTTCCTCTGCCAGTACCAAGCTGTTTTGACTATTGATGCTTTGTAATACAAATTGAAGTCAGGGAATGTAATGCCACCAGCCTTACTCTTTTAATGTAGTATTGCTTTGGCAAATCGAGGTCATTTGTGGTTCCATATGAATTTACTAATTCTTTTATCTATTTCATGAAAGTGTGATTGTAGAATTTTCATGGGTATTGCATTAAATATGTAGATTGCCTTAGGCAGAACGTCTATTTTAACAATGTGAAATTTTCCTATCCATGAACAGGGGATAATTCCCCCCCCCCTCTTAAAGTCTGTTTCAATTTCTTTCAAAAGTGTCTTATACTTTTCTGTGTATAAGTCTGACAATCTTGATTAACTTAATTCTCAGGTATTTCATTCATTTTATTTTGAAAGCAAATGGAATTGATTCCCTCATTTCTTTTTCTGTGGATGTGTTGTTTGTATATAGGAATGCTGTTCATTTTTTACATTTATTTTGTATCCTGCGACTTTACTATATTTGTTTATTGCTTCTAATAGTTTCCTGGTAGAATCTTTGGAATTTTTTATATAAAGCGTCATGTCATCGGCAAGTAGTGACAATTTGATCTCCTCTTTTTAAATTTGGATACTTTGATTCCTTTCTCTTTCCCGATTGTTGTGGCTAGACGTTCCATTATTATATTCAATAACAGTGGTGACAGCGGGCATCACTGTCTTGTTCCTGATTTTAAGAGAATAGGCTTCAAGTTCTTCCCCATCGAGTATAATGTTAGCCGAGGCCCTGTCATATATGGCCTTTATTATGTTGAGATGCTTTCCTTCTATACCTATTTTATTTAGTGTTTTGATCATAAATGGATGCTGTGTTTTGTTGAAAGCTTTTTCTGCATCAATGGGTAATGGTCATACATTCTTTATCTTTTATTTTGTTTATGTGGTGTATCACATAGATTGATGTTCGTATGTTGAACCCTCCTTGTGCTCCTGGGATGAATCCCAGTTGATCTTGGTGTATGGTCTTTTAGATGCATCACTATATTCTGTTTGCTAATATTTTGATTAGAATTTTTGCATCTGTGTTCATCAGAGATATTGGTAAATAGTTTTCTTTCTTTCTATTGTCTTTGCCAGGCTTTGGTATTACAGTAATGTTGGTCTCCTAGAACAAGTTAGGAAATATTAGTCTTCTTCAATTTTATTCAGGAGTATGAGGTGGTTAGGTGTTATTATTCTGGTCCATGGCTTTTGCCTTTATGGAGATTATGGTTAGTCATTTTAATCTCTTCATTATGAATTGGTCTATTTAGATTATCGATATCTTCTTGGTTCAATCTAGGTTAGCTATCATGTTCTAGAATCTTCTTCTAGGTTGTTAAATTTAGTGGCACAAAGTTTTTCATAAGATTTTCATATAATCCTATGTATTTCTGTGGTATCAGTGGTAATTTCTACCCTTTCATTTCTAATTTTGGATATTTGTGCCCTTTCTTTTCTTCCTTTGATTAGTTTCGCCAAGGTTTTTTCAGTTTTGTTGACTTTCTCAAAGAACCAGCTCTTTCTAATATTCTTTTTCTATTGTCCTCCTGTTCTCTAATTGGTGTAGCTCTGCTTTAATTTTTCTTATTTCTTTTCTTCTGCTGACTATGGGTTTTGTGTGCTCTTCTATTTCTAGTTCCTTAAGATGGTATGTCAAGTTGTTTCCTTGTGATTTTTCTTGTTTTTTAAGACAGGCCTGTATTGATATAAATTTCCCTCTTATCACTGCTTTCGCTGTGTCCCAATTATTCTGGTATGTTGTGTTTTCATTTTCAGTTATTTGTATATATTTTTTACTTTGATCTGTTAATGTTCTTTTATCCAGTCTTTGTTAAATGAGCTGTTCTTCATCTCCATGTATATGTGTTTTTTTCTGCTTTCCTTTTACAGTTGATCTCCAATTTCAAAGCATGGTGGTCTGAGGATACACATGGTATAATTTCAATCTTCTTGAATTTCCTGAGGCTACTTTTGTGTCTCAGTATATGGGATATCTTTGAGAATGTTCCATGTTTACTAGAAAAGAATAGTCTCTTTTTGCTGGATGAAGTGTCATGCAAATATCAAGTATGGCCAATTGCTGTAATGTGTCATTCAGTGCTGATGTTTCCTTATTTATTTTCTGTTTGGATGATCTGTCCATGGCTGTTAGTGCGGTGTTTAAGTCTCCCACAATGATTGTGTATTCATCAGTTTCTCCTTTTAAACCTGTTAGGAGATTCTTTGTCTATTTTGGTGCATCCTGGTTAGAAGAATATAAATTTATTATTGGCAAGTAGTATTGTTGTTGTATTGTGCCTTTTATCATTATTTAATGTCCATCCTTGTCTTTTACTATCCCTTTTAACCTGAAGTTTGTTTCAATCGGTTGAAGTATGGCAACTCCTGCTTCTCTCTGGTTACCATTTGGTTGAAGTATTGTTTTTCATTTTTTCACTCTGATTCTGTGTTTGTCCTTATGTCTGAGGTGTGTTTTCTTGAGACAGCAGAGAGATTGATTCTGTTTTTTATACTAGTCTGCTACTGTGTGTCTCTTTATTGGTGATTTCAGCCCATTAACATTTAGAGTGACAATCGATATATGAGGATTTCCTGTGACCATTCCTTATTTCTTTGTTTGATTTGTTGTATTTTTTTTCTTTCCCGTTGCCCCAACTTTGTTCCATTTTTCCTGATGTTTTGTTTCAGGTCGAAGAGACCCCTTCAGTATTTCATTGAGTGCTGGTCCCTGCACTAGACTGCGGCTTCAATTCCTGCCCGCTGTGAAGGCTGACCTGCTGCTGGTGCTGCTCGTGCGGCGCCAGCATGGGGCTGCAGTTCCCATACCGCCCGCTGCAAAGACAAACTTGCTCCCTTTCTACCGCGGTGTCAAAACAACAGCTTCGGAATTGTGTGCATACCTGCTCGCTTGTCCCTGGCTCCTAAAAGCAGTTCGAGTCCACAAACTCTGCTCCAACACGTGGTCGCTGGAGCAGTCCTGGAAAGAAAGGCAGTTTTCATAGCATTCGCACCAGCCAGAAGGAGGAGCCTCAGTCCGCATCACCCAGCTTCCCCAACATAGGGCAGAAGAGGAGTTGTCCCAGTGTGCCTTTTCTTGGCATCTTTCCTTTCTAACAGCCTCCCCAAATAACTAAATTCAGGAAGCGAAGGGACCATTACAGGTGTATGCTGACTCCAAATGTAGCAGGAGAACACACACAAAAAAATAGATAAACCCTCTCTCCCAAAACTTGACCCTCACAGGGCCAACTTCTGTCTCCTCTACACCAAGACTCCACAAAAGTACCAATCTGGGCTTTGGTGCACTTCTACTGAAAATAACGCCCTCATGTCAATCAGGAAGAACCCAGCATACAGGATGAATTCCTTAAAATTAAAACTCCTCAAAATGATCAGTAAATTTATCAAGACAGCCCCTTAGATCTAGAAGTTTCTGGCATAAGTGACAGAGAAGTTCAATTAGCAACTCTAAAGGCTCTGAGACAAAAGAAAACATACTGGCAGAGCACGATGGCTGAGATAAACAACATGAAAAAGGAAATGAATGACATAAAAATAACTCCATCAAAAAAAGAAACAATTTAACAAAGAAATTCAAACTCTAAGGAAGATTGACATAGAAATGTGAGAGATAAATAATAAATAAAAAAAGTGAGAAATTAATACTGCCATAGGAAACAGGGCCAACTACATGGAAAAAAATATTAGTGATATTGAAAATCAGAACATGGATACAGCTAAGACAGAGGCAGTGAGGGAATATAAAAACAAAAAGATGGAAAGAATTCTACAAGAACTACCTGACTCCATGAGACAAAAAAAATCAGGATAATAGAAATCGAAGAAGCGGTAGAGCATTCCACAGAGAGCACACTCAAACAAATACTAGATGAGAACTTTCCAAACCTATGGAAATATCTGGCACCTCAAGTTCAAGAAGGAAAGATGTCCCCTAGATACTGGGATCTTAACAGATCTTCTCCAAGACACATGGTCCTACAGATATCCAAAATTAAAAAGAAAGAGTCAATTCTCAAGGTAGCCAGGGAAACAAGAACTATAACTTTTACAGGAAAACCCATCAGTATGGCATCATATTTCTCAGCAGAAATGCAACAAGCCAGAAAAACGTGGAATCCAATATACAAAACCTGAAAATAGACTCACTTATAACCAATAATAATTTTTCCAGCAAAATTATTTTTCAGATATGAAGGTGGAATAAAGACCTTTGGAACACACAGAAGCTGAGGGAATTTTCTAGGAGAAGGCTAGCACTCCAAGAAATGCTGAAGGAGTCTCTTCAACCTGAAACAAAACATCAGGAAAAATGGAACAAAGTTGGGGCAACGGGAAAGAAACAAAAATAAAACAAATCAAACAAAGAAATAAGGAATGTTCACAGGAAATCCTCCTATATCAATCGTCACTCTAAATGTTAATGGGTTGAACTCACCAATAAAAAGACACAGAGTAGCCGACTAGATTAAAAAACAGAATCAATCTCTGTGCTGTCTCCAGGAAACACACCTCAGCCATAAGGACAAACACAGACTCAGAGTGAAAGGATGAGAAACAATACTTCAAACAAATGGTAACCAGAGAAAAGCAGGAGTTGCCATATTTATACCAAATGAAATGAACATCAGGTTAAAAGAGATAGTAAAAGACAAGAACGGACATTACATAATGATAAAAGGCACAATACTACAACAATAATACTTGACACTAATTAATATATATGCTCCTTACCAGGATGCACCAAAATAGACAAAGAGACTACTAACAGATTTGAAAGGAGAAACTGATGAATACACAATCATTGTGGGAGACTTAAAGACCGCACTAACAGCCATGGACAGATCATCCAAACAGAAAATAAATAAGGAAACATCAGCACTGAATGACACTTTAGAGCAATTGGCCATAATTAATATTTGCAGGACAATTCATCCAGCAAAAGGAAACTATTTGCTTTTTCCTAGTGCCCATGGAACATTCTGAAAGATATCCCACATGCTGAGACACAAAAGTAACCTCAGCCAATTCAAGAAGATTTAAATTATATCATGTGTATCCCCAGACCACGATGCTTTGAAATTGGAGATCAACTCTAAAAAGAAAGCAGAAAAATACCATATATACATTGAGATGAAGAACAGCTCATTTAAAAAGGACTGGATAAAAGAACAATAAAAGATGAGATTAAAAAATATATACAAATTACTGACAAGGAAAACAAAACATATCAATTTTATTGGGACACAGGGAAAGCAATGATAAGAGGGAAATTTATATCAATACAGGCATGTGTTAAGAAACAAGAAAAATCACAAGGGAACTACTTAACATGCCATCTTAAAGACCTAGAAATAGAACAGCACACAAAATACAATGTCAGCAGAAGAAAAGAAATAATAAAAATTAAAGCAGAGCTATACGAATTAGAGAAGAGGAGGACAATAGAAAAAAATGAATATAACATAGAGCTGGTTCTTTGAGGAAGTCAACAAAACTGACAAAACCTTGGCGAGACTAATCAAAGGATGAAAAGAAAGGACACAAACATCCAAATTTAGAAAGGAAAGGGGAGAAATTATCACTGATACCACAGAAATACATAGGATAATATGAAAATCTTACGAAGAACTTTATGCCACTAAATTTTACAACCTAGAGGAAATCGTCAAGTTTCTAGAACCTGATAGCTTACCTCGATTGAACCAAGAAGATCTCGATAATCTAAATAGGCCAATTCATAGTGAAGAGATTAAAATGACTATCAATAATCTCTGTAAAGGCAAAAGCCATGCACCAGATCGTTTCACCAGTGAGTTTTACCAAGCATTCAAAGAATAATAAACAGTTATCCTCCTCAGACTCCTCCAAAATATTGAAGAAGAAGCAATACTTAGTAACTCGTTCTCTGAGGCCAAAATTACTCTCATACCAAAGCCTGGCAAAGAAAATACAAACAAAGAAAATTATAGACCAATATCTCTGATGAAAACAGAGCAAAAATTCTAAACAAAATATTAGCAAACAGAATATAGCGATG
>PVJL010018458.1:0-15885 GCA_004026885.1 Lyroderma lyra | reverse complement strand
GGGTCTGAACTCACAGGAAGCAAGTTCTGCAGATCCCATTCATCCTGGTCGTGCCAGCACTTTGCAGAATGCTTTGCACAACTGTAGCATTAGCACATTTTTACTAAATTTGCATTCTCCCAAGTGGATATTTTTTCTTTGTGAGGTCAGGGTGTAATTCCCATATTTCTACTATCACTTCAAAAGTGGTATAAAATGCCTAACCAGGGTCTAGAACTACTGATTGTGATTTCATTTTCTATCGTTGTTTCTACACTTTCTCATGATAACCAGCAGGTGGAGAGATGGCCCTCAATCTCTCTCTCCTTCTCTCTCTCCCTCTCTTCCTGTCCTCTCAATAGCCTCCCCTCCATAGAGATTAATTTTCTACCAGCAATGAGATCATAGCAAATTTCTTTCCAGTTAATCCTAGCCAGGGGCTTTCCAACAATGCTTGTAAAGGAACAAGTATCCCAATTATAGTACTCTACACCCACCTAAATCATACTTGAACACCAAAAGGGAGGAGTTCTTGGCACCGCCCCCCCACGGCCATATCCCATTTCTTCCCACAAACCCCAGATGTCAGACCTTCCTCTAACCACGTGACACAGCCCGCCCCTCCTCCACTTTCTCATAGGATCTTGAAACCAGACTAATGCGCAGGCTATTGCAGTAGCGTGACTGGTGAGACAAGTGATGTTACTTCACCCATTGGTTGTATAGGAAGGAAATTGCTAAGTAATGGGAGTTTTTATAAAGTGCTTTTTCTCTAGCAAATTGACCTGCTTCATCCTAAAAGAGTCTAGGACCCAGGATGGAGAAGAAGTCAGAGATTCTAAGTCTTTGGAAGTTATTCTTGAAGGAAGAAAAGAGTTCTGAAAAGCTCTAAATTTTCTTTCCCTACTCCTTCAGTAAGTGCAAGTTTGTGAGGACACTGGCCATTAAGTAGTCTCACTGTCCCCTCCCGAGTCTTGATGCCCTCCCTGTACCTGTATGATGCCTGGGCTGCCAACAAGCACTGCTTTGCTGCTTTGCTGCGTGTGGACATTTCAGTTCCTCACCTTCCTGAAGAAGTAACTGCTTTGCTCAGCCCCCCAGGCCTGTCCCCTCTGCATATCTGCTTTTACCCCAAACTGCTCTTCAATCTGCTCATGCGCTCCAGTCAGTCAGAGCTTCTCTTTGCATTACTTCACCCCGACCTGGTACAGCTCTTGCTCATGGGCGTCAAGATTGTGCCTTTTCCTCTGAATCACAGCTTCCTCTTTCTCTGACTCAAGTCTCACTTCTGCAAATGAACTTCCTTTTCAAGTTTCCTACCAAGCACTCCAACCTATATGATTATGCACTATTTCTACTATATTAAAATCTAATTACTTTTAAATTATACCCATTTGTATTTTCATTATAATGTATAATGCCTATGTTTATCTTTAATATATTGTTTATTAATTTGTTAATGATTACCTACTCTGAACCAGGAGTTTCTCTGCCAACTGAGGAGAGGAATGCTGACAAAGAAGACAAAGCCCCTGACTCGGGGACAGTGTGGTCTGTGTGCGTTTCTTTCCTGGGTGACACTGATCCTCCTGAGGTCTTCGCCTTGGTAGCCCAGCCCCTCACACACTCTTGAACGTATGAGGTGTTCAATACGTGTTTCTTCTTTAAATTTCACCAGTTATAGTCCATGCTTCTGTAGTTCACACAACACTTAGCACAATGCTTGCAATCATTCGTGATCAGGTAAAATTTACTGTTTAATTGATATCATTGCATCAAGAAGAAATTAAGGTGGGCATTAAGGAAGAGTTTCCTTTTCTGGAAGGTGATCTCTGCCATGCCACTGCTCCCTTCCTTCTTTGCATGTGCACACTTCCGTTAATCACCTTCCTAAAATTCACCCTGTTTCCCAGATTGAACTGGTGCTCCCCCTCTGCTGATCTCCAATCTGAGGGTGTATCCCTCTGTCATGCTTACTTCTTTTTTCCTAACCACAGATACGGGAGCCCAGGCCATAAGAGGCCCCCAGCGTCAGTGTGATAGGCTCGGTCAGTGGCTCCCACTTGCGTACCCCTTGTTATTAAAATAGTTATTTTTAATACTGACACATTGTTCAGTGCCTATCTTAATGTAAAATAGTGAAAATGAGGCAACAAGTTAGGAAATAAAAATTACACTAAAAAAAGTACAAACCACAGATTTAATTTTACAATATTTGTAACAGTAAAATACTGATAACGCTGACAAGTAAACATTAAATTAAAAAACTACTTGAAAAGTAGTTTTATTCAGTCAATAACTAAACTGATCAAACAGTCTGGCTATGGATGTATTTCTGTTTGGGGAAGTCCTAGAAATAGATTGTTCTGAACCTGCATAATGGTTGGTGGAAGAGCGGGTTGGGGGAAGGGTTCATAGGGACCATCATTGGCTAATGTGACCTAATTTTGAAGTGTCTTCGTTAATGGTTATTCAAACTTAACATTCATTGTTCCATAACTAATGTTTCCTTTTTTTTTTTTTTACTTTGCTTGTTTTTTCCCCATTATATATTATATTTTGCAGACCCCTGAACAGCCCAGCACATACCCCCGGGGTACGCATACCACCGCTTGGGAACCAATGTGCTCATTGATGTCCTTATCAGTGTTCCTAGTACCTCCCATGACATTCACAAGTCATGCCCAATAATTTCTTATGTTTCCTATTTAAATGTTATACTTGTGACTACTGGTTAATCTTTTTCTTTATGACTAGTGAACTTTGGAACCTACTTTAAAAATATTATTCTCCTTAAAGGTCATAGAGACACTCTCTAGTATTATCTCCTAAAGGTTTTATTGCATTACATTTTAACATATAGAAATACAATTTTACTGGAATTAATTTTGAGCATGGTGTGAGATAGGTGTCAAATTTCACTTAATCTTTTTTTAATAAGAAAATCCAAAGATCCAGCAGCATTACTTGTCAAGACCATCCTTTCCTGGATGCTCAGTCAAAAGCAATTGGTCACAAAAGAAATACAAAAAAGAATTATACTGTATGATTGAATTTATACAATTCTACTCAGCATGTTTAGAGCCATACATCAGGTTGAGAAGGCACACCGGAACGCAAGAAAACGATGGCGACAGGTGTCTGGATGGCGAGTTATCTCAGGGGGGCGGGGGAAGAGGCACATTGTGGGCTTATGGGGGTGGTGGCCCAGTGTTCTGTTTCTTAATCTGGGTGGTGATTCCATGGATGTCGACATTATAATAATTAAATTGTACATTTATGCTTTATATGTTTTTCTATATGTGTGTTCTATTTCATTATAAAGTGTTAAACATGTTAAATACATAATATCCTGATCAGAGTCTAGTAATCAATTTTTGAATACTACAAAGTGATCAGTATTTTCAATGTGCTAGGGATACAGCTGAAAATACAGTGTGATACAGCACACCTATTGCAAGGCTAAGATGAGAATTAAATGAAATAAAGTGTCTGGAAGTATACAACTCAGTGCCTGGTAGAAAATAAATGATAATTCATTACCTGATTTCCCTGTGCGTAAGCCCACGACAACCAGAGTTGGGTTAAGAGATCTCTTTCACAGTCCCTGTCTGTTCTATGACCAGAGTAGCAGGGAGATAGTAGCGTTGTATTTGTGCATTTAAGCATGGCCAGGAGCTCCCCTCATAGGCGTGGAAAACCAGGCATCAAGTTTCCATCATTCTAAATGTTGGGCTCCGCCATGCTTCACTCGGTTTTGTTTTACTCTGCAAATACTCTTCCCTCGGTAACCACCTAATCATGTCCTAATCCATTCTACCAAGAACATTCTTAGCCTTCTTATCAACATCTAATTAGTCATCCTGTCTTTCCTGACTTCTGCCCAAGACTTTAAATAAGACCTCCGGGTCAGACATATCTGCTGAAGATAAGTGATACTGTCTCATTCTTTATTGCCATTGGTTATAGAAAAACAAAACAAAATGAAAAAAACATCAACAAACAAACAAACCAAAACAGTTATCTGATAATGAATGAGGACTTATCCTTTGGTGTTACCCTTATTCATCAAATACCAGTTTTTAATGCATGTCTGGGGATCCAGAAGAGGCATGGTGTCCTGTCATCCACTTCTAAGGTTCTGTTTCTGTTGTCATCACACTAAACTCGATGCCTAATCCCTCACATCGAACCTCGGATTGCTAAAGGTTCACCTAGCGAACATTTCTTTCTGCTCACATTCCCATTTTGCTAACAGATGGGAATTTAAAGATGTGACTTATTTATTTCTAATGTCTTTCCAAACATAGTTCAAACCTGCGCATACCCTCTGATCTCCCAGCATTGTTTAAAGAATTTCAATTCCTGTCTAATGTGACTCCTCGCTACCATGTCCTGACCACCCCCACCCCACACCCATGCTTTGTGCTGCTCTTCCCATCTCCCAGCCAGTCCCTATCCAACTCGAAACACAACCCCTTCCTCTGTGTGCTAAGTCTCACTTCCTCTAGAACTCAAGTCTATACAAATGCTTCCTTTTTGTTGTAAATTATAAGTTTGTACCTAATTTTAACCATTTTGTTTCATCTTGAAAATTAGTGTCACCAACTTGTGTTCTGACTTTTTATAAATGCATCTATTGGAGATCTTGTCACATTGTTGTATGTTAATTTTAAATATCTATGTTTACTGTGGGGGGTTTAGTTTCTTTAAAAGTAGAATGTAAAATCATGTATATCTTTGCATCTCCAGCATGAAAAGCATTTTGTGTACATAGGAAGCACTCAAAAAACTTTTTGTGGATTGAATATCCCCAACTAGATTGCACATGTTTATTATACATAAACATGCGGTAGGTCCTCAGCTAAAATTTACTGAATAGTGAATAAATAGCATTATTGCAGCAAAAAGATATGAGGGATAGATATTAAGAATATTTTTCTGATTGGGAATATTAGGTATATAAATATGTGAAAGAGGGACAAACCCTTCCACAAAATTCTCTTTTCACAAAATAATTGCCTATTGCTGCCACCTTGTGTGGCTCCAACAGTTTCTCTTATGTAGAAGCAGATAACTGTTTCCTCCTACAAAATGGAAGGACAAACTAACTAATGGCCAAGGATTGACCTGTCCCGGGATCAAGTCCCTGATAATAGCTGATGCTCCTCATTTCACGATTAAATTATCAATGGCAAATGACTTTTTGGAGGCTGGCTGTTTGGGTCTTTCTGATGTCCTTTATTTCTCCTTTTCCCCACTCCTCAATGTATTCGCAGTCTTATCAAAACGATCCTGATATTTTGTAGAATTATTATTTCAGACCCTCTAAAGATTCATCTCTCCTTTCTCGTTCCCCAACACCAAGTGCTGGAGCCCAGCCACTGAAAACAGGCTGGCGTTACTGTGCTTATCTGGGGACACTGGTCAGAGCTTTCTTGGAATACCCAACAGGAACGAGTCACCTTGCCCCAGTATTCCTCACCCTCTTCACATAACTCACTACCCTCACTGAATGCCGCCCTGAGGTACTGCTGCTTCAGTTTTTAACTAGACGTTGGTAGCCCTGGCCCAGGGCGCCATCTTGGTCCATTCTCTGCATCTTATTGTCCTTCTATGATTCACACGTGGACTTTCCACGAACCGTGTTCTTTGTCACAAAACACAATGGTCAGCTTTGCCCCCAGCTCCCACTCTTTTTACTCATTTGCACTCATTTCCTATCCATCTCTCTTTTCTACACTTGACTTCTTTCATCCGCCCGAATATCCACAAAAATACCTCATTTCTCCCGAGGCCTCTTATTTTTAAAATGCTGTTCTACTTTTTATGTACTTATATATTTATGAGCTTATGTATTTATTTATTTATACATACTTGGGAGTAAAGGTTGGGTTGGTGTCGTTGCCCAACCCCCATCTCTCTCTTTGATGACAATCTGTGTTTGTGAGGGAGCAGTGACAGGAGGGTGGACCATCACAGCGGGGGAATAGACACATGTCCCGCAAATACCCAACTGAGGGGCCCCGGCCTCCATTTCTGCCGTTGGCACATGCCTCACCTCAGCTGTACCTCTAGAAGTCACCTGTAGTTTTATCTTCATCCTCTCATAATCGGAGCATTTCCTTCAACCCCTTGCTTATTAATAACATAAAACGATCATCAATGAGTTCTGCAGTCACCCTCCCCCAACCATGCCACAGACATTCTTTATATGACTTTATTGAACTGGCTTTTATATGGATTCTCAGTATTAAAATTAAATCTTAGGTGAAAGAAAAAGTCCAATGTGTGATTCCTGGACATGATTTTTATTAGGAATATTTAAAAAAATTTTAGATATATTAAAAAGTGTAATTAAGGTTTATATACTGTAACAATTAGGAATTTCTTATTAATAATCTTAGACATGAAACCCAATAATAGTTATGTTTTATAATTATGTATTTTATTAAATGGTTTTGTTTTGTATCACATAAATTTTGTAACAACCCTCAAGCATCATATCGTTTGCATTAATTTATTTAATAAATGTCATTATTATAGAAGAAAATTATCTCTATCTCAGGCTTCAATCAATAGAGCACTCTGTCAAATTTCATTTTATAGGCTGATCTTTTGTCAAGGATTAGTGAAAGATATGGCCATTTAAAAATACTTGTTATTCTAGAAAACAGGTATATGGCTCTTCAACATTTATGTATTATTCACTGTGACTCTACATGGACCCATGAAACGTGTAACTGAAAGTATAAAAATGATCGCTTCAAGAACTAGTATGCTTTCCTTGATACAGTAAAAGAAAATTCATGATCCATCATATTTTCCTAGGTCCCAGAAATTTCAGAGCTGAAGGTGTAAGATTTCTTTTCCAATATCCTTTCACAGTACTTGTTAAAGCCCTGTCCCCTCCCCTGCCCCTCACAGTTTCTTCATTACCTCAGTTGGCCAAATGCTCCCAGCAGCCTCTGGAGTCTCAGGCACAGTGTCTCTCTGTTTGTTTCTTTTATTCCCTATCATCAAAGCCAGAAACCTGATTTACTGATAACCTTCACAAGCCAGGGGCAGAGGGAAGGCACATCGAAGGAGAAACAGGACAGCCTTGTCTTTCAGAGACAACCCAGGCACCCAGCCCCGATTTCCCAGGCACCAGGGTGAGTCCTCTGTAAGGGAAGGCAGCACAGCTGTGGCACCAGGACAGTCCCAGGAGTCTGGGCCACGCCTGTGATCTGTGAAGGTCACAGTCCCATGCAATTAGACGAACAACTCAGGTTTCCACAATGCCACTTGTTACATTAATTAATAGACTCTGGATTCTGAGACACAGATCTATTTTCATATTTACATAAAGAAAGGGAACTAATCTAACCAAGATGATTGTTAGTTGAAATTCTTAAAGTATTATTTGCAAACAAAGAGAAAATAATCTATTCTTGAATTGATTTCTAAATAGTTCGGCAAGTTCCCTTTTTTGAGGAAGTGGATTGAACCATGAAAGAAAAGTTGCCTTATTTTTCCAAAAGAGTTTAGAAAAGATAATGAGTTTTTAACTTAATTTTTTTGCATTAAAATGGTCAGTCACAATTATAAATATTTTGATAATCCTTCGTATTTTTCTAAATTAACACTATGTCATTTTATTCTCCTAAGAGCAAACTATAAATTATAATAGGGTTTTAAACTTTTAAGATATATAATTATTCATCATTTTTTTGAGAGTAGAGACCACTGGGCAAAAGTAAAAGGCTGAAATAAAGAAAATGTTATCTGTGTAGGCTAGCCTTTTACAATTGGCATTCATTTTGGCTAAGACAGTTGATGTTTTTCACCAGTAACGTCTAGCATTAAGGGGTGGTCCACAGAGACGTAAAATGAGGACAGGGAATGCCACAGCTGAGCAATGTAAATGTCTATCATCCCAGTTTTTTGTTTCTGCTTCTACAAGTGTGCGAGGTCTACTCCCATTGTCTCTATTGTTTGCTGATCGCTCTAGAAAGGACAACTCACATACTTAAGTCCAAACTGAATCCTATCTTTGCCCCACTCTTGGATAACACATGGGTCTTAGAATGTTTTAACACCTTGCACTCTCAAATTTACATTATGGTTTTGGGGATTTAGCTATATGTTGCTTTTAAACTCCACAGGATAGTCTTAGTATTGTTTTATTAGCCGTTATGTTTTAGAACAGCCCCCATATGTACCATTTTCTTTGTTCTTCGCTTGTCATTTCATCCCAGACTTTCCATGGGGGGTGTCTTTCCTTCTTCCTGAAATACATCCCTTAGAATTTCCTTCATTCAGATTTTCCTAGTGGCAAATGATCTTGACTTTTGTTCATCTAAAAATGTTTTCCTCCTTCTTAAAAGATACAGTCACTGGGAATAAAATTCCAGGCGAGCAGTTATTTTCTGGGCACGAGGGAAAGGTCCCTGCACGGTGTCCGGTTTGGTGCTGCTGCTGAAACGTCGGCAGTTAGTCCCATTTTCGCTCTTTGAAGAGAACGTTTAACCACTCTGGCTGCTTTTAAGATATTCTCATTGTCTTCCATGTTCTGTTATTCTACCAGGGCGTGTCTAGTGTGTTTTCCTTTTTATCTATACTGCTTGGGATATTTTGAGCTTTATTGATTATATGAATTGGTGTTCCATCAGTCTGAAAGCTATTTTGAAAAGAGGTGGCATCACCGCCAGCGCCCACCACGTTCCTCACCATCGTCAGTATCTGGTATTAGCATCTGGCTGGCAGCCTGTGGCACAGGATCTGTTTCTACTGAGGGACAACTGACCTGTCATGAGCTGGTGGCTACCTTGGCTACCACCATGGGCTTCTGCACCTTCTAGCCGATGGTGATTGTATAATATAGAGTTGTATGTATGTATAGTAGGTTCTCTGGGCACTGAGATGGCCCCCGGCTCCTGTTTGGGCGCTGGCATGGCCCCCGGCTCCTGTTTGGGCGCTGGCATGGCCCCCGGCTCCTGTTTGGGCGCTGGCATGGCCCCCCGGCTCCTGTTTGGGGGCTGGCACTGTAATGACTGGTGAAAATAAAATTGCCTTTTAGATTAATGACTGTTTCTTTTCGTGTTTGCCGTATGTGCTACTGTGAAGATTGGAACATTGTGACATTGTTAATTTGGGGCAGTTTTATAAACATAAACGTGATCAAATTTTTCATCTCCAGGAATCCACGTTTGAGATGGGAAAATGAATTGAAGGTACTAAACGACAGCTCTTAACATCAGACTTTCCATAGGAGCTGGGCTCCAGAGATGCTTCTGGAGGTACTTACACAAAAGGTTTTCTTTTACATAAGATTTTTTAACCTAGAAAGCCCTTCATTACTACCCTACTGTCCATCTTACAGATCATTTTTGGTGCTTTTGGAGATAATATTCAGACACATTAGGGATAATGGTATACCTGCCAAGGATACTCTCCATGTTTGTGATCAGGACATATGGCAAGCTGATGTGTACTCTGTTAAACCCATGCAGAGACACTACAAGACCCGTTATGGACGCGAGGACAGTAACCTGCTTTCTAGTGGAACTCAATGCATCTCTATACAGAGGTTTCAGGGTCTTTAAGATATTTAAAGTTCGGTGTTTTAAGGACATTCTCACTGAACTCTTTGGAGACTTTATTAGACTGCGTTCTCCCTAGGTATAAACTTCAAATCTGGAGGTTTATTAGAGAGGGCTGCCAGTTTGCTCTCCATGAGATCAGCCTGAATTGTACCAAGTTTCCTGATTTCATTGTTGGTTAAATGAAATGGAAAGTGTAGTCATAATTTCCAAAACATTTTGCTTAGGAAATCTGTGAAGTGTTTCAGAATATTTCTTTACTTTCCTGGTAAGTTTTATTTGAACTTCACAGGTGATATTATAACAGTGATCTGCCAGAGGTATGCCAGAGATCCCTGCATGACACAAATTTCTCCCAGCATTTCATGGCCTATTTGAACATTCTTGAACCCATTACAACTCACTTAATAGTTTAAATCTTTATCAGGGTAGTGACTGTCTTTAATAGAGAAGGTAACTAGAGGTACCTTTAGAAGCCTATCTAGGTAAACAATCCCATGAATTGTCCACATGAGAACACAACACAGAATTTTTTTTTAATAGCCTTAAGTCACATGACTGTAAAACTACAGGCAGAGAGACAATGGTCAAGCTTAATGATATTGGAATTAGTATCAGCAATAGCACTGAAGGAAATGTTGACAGTTAAAAGAATTCAATGTTTAACTCCTTTTCTAAAAGGAAAATTGAAAAAACTGCTATGTATTTTGCCTAAAAAGGCAGAACCAATTGCCTATAGGACTGATTCTTGTTATGCTCTTGTGTTTTTCATAGCTTAGAAATCATAAAAGCAATAAGGATTTCTCATTTCTGAAGAGGCTTAAAATTTCTAAGAGTCCTTATGTTATCTTCTGCTGTGGTTTTAAAAAGCATTTTTCTTCTGGTTAATAATGTTAAGATAATTTTTATTAACTGGCCCCTTTGTTCTTATTTTAATTGACCAAATCCCTTAAAAGCTTTCTTTCCAAGGTCAAGTTCCAAATTCTGAACTATAGAGACTGAGATATCGTCTGCATCTCAAGTCATCTTTTGCATACCCAGATCATCTTTAGCGTCTCTAGATGGATGTGTAATAGCATCAAGTTTTTCTTCTTTCTCTTGCTTGTGTAGCCATGTGACCAAAATAGGGATTCTAGCAACAATTAGTGTGGATTGCATGCTCCAGTGTTCTCAGTATTGCTCTACAATATTGAGACTTGGTTGCTTGGCAGGCATGCCACATAGGAAGAGATGTCAAGACAAAGGTAGTAGCTCATTCTCTCCTGGGGAGAATAATTACTAGTAAGTTTATTTTTTTCAGGGTAGAAATTTGTTTACAAGGCTGGACAAGCAAAGCAATTGCCAAATGATTTTATTTATTTTGAATAAAGCAATATTCCAGGCACACAACTAGAATCACTGGGAAGTTCGCTAGTGAAATACCAAAATGGAATTTTGTGAAGTCTGGCTAGTATTTGTGCTGGATGAAGGGGTAGATTCTGGGCCACAGTACAATGAGCACAAGGCCTAAAACAAAGCAAAAGAAGACTAAAACTCTTCCCACATACAATATCAATGGGCAGGCCTATGAGAATTGTAGATGTTCTCTCTGTGACTACTCAATGGCGAACATTCTGGTTATTAAAAAGTGACATGTTAAAGTATTCTGAAACACAGATGAGGCAAAGCATGACTGAAGAAGCCCTTCCGAAACTGAAGAAGCCCTATGAACTGACTTAGCCCAGTGATGGAACGATGGGCTCCCTCCGAAGTCCCACAGTGGAGGACATGGCTGAGATCTCACTGGGAAGTGCTAGTACGACTTTTCAATGGCACAGTCTTCTGTTGAGAATGCATGTCTTCCACGGTAAGAAGAAGCTGGATCTGTTTATTCACTTCTTGTTATTAATATTTTACCCTGATCTGTAGAGATCAGTGACCTGCTTCTCACTTTAAGTTCCAAATTAGTGGTGGTAGCTTTCTGAAAACCACCAAGAATATTCTAAGACTGCTTGGACAAGAGACAGACATTCTATGCTAACTGGCTTGCTGCGAACCAAAAGAGCCCCCCCCTCCCCCTGATGTATAGCGAACATTTGGGCTTGCCACAGGTGAGTCCCATTCCATGACAATTGGTAGGACTTAGACATTTCTATAATGCTACACATTTAAACCAGCTATTGTTCAATAAGAGCCTGTACTTCTGATGTCATTTGTTTTTCCCAAGAGTGCTGTAATTTACTTCCCCTAAAAGCAGACCTATGGTCTTCCACGAGACCAGAGACTACAGAACTTCTGTACTGATAACTGCTGTCTTTCAGAAATTTAAATGCCTTTTCCTCAGGAAATAAGTTCTTATTGATACCTCTTATTCCCAGCAAATGTTGAGCAGGATTGCTTGTCCTCTTGTTTTCAGTGAATTAGTTGCTATTTGATGACAGTTGCTATTACCTGAGCTATTGTATATTGACTTACTGTTGAAGAAAAGAGTGAAACCTGTAATATTTAACTCAGCACACTTTTGTCACTTACATGTGCAACATACAAAATAGCATCATCAGTTGTCATAGTTTTTGGCCTATTTTTAAAAAAAGTAAATTTTTTTGATTTGTTAATTATATGTCAATTTATAAATACAAGTTTTGATAGTGTTCTCTTTAAATACATTTCATATGTTCTTGATATAGAATTTTTTCCCATTTCTTTTACTCTGTAACATGAAGGTGAGCCTTAGCTTGGCTTTGTCAGATTATCACACGTCACGATTATTTAGTTTCTGAGTAAATTATATTTTTCTGTTTGTCAGATTAAATGTGATATTCTCCTCATGGCAACTGTACAACTGCGAGTAGTACTGAATTGTCACTGGGGTCTAGGGACATAGTTTCTTCTCAAATCCAGGGACAATAGTGATTTCTCCCCAACCTCTCCAAGAAAATTTGACCTTTTCACATTAATAGAAATATATTTTTGCAAAGTAAGTAAGAAAAAATTTCTATCCAGTTGTGAGATGTTCAAGTTTCCACTTAATATGCCGAAAAACCTGAAATAATGATAGAGAACTATAGATTGAATTTAAGAATTTAGAGGCCACTGTTATCTTTAAAAAGAAGGAGACTTGTGCAGGAGCTGTCATTAATAAGATAAATGCAAAATTTGTCATTTCCAGAGAAAGATAACGATGGTGAAGTGGGAATCCTTTGAAGAAACTAGAATTACTTCCCTGCAGCTGCCTCACATTGTATATAACATGCTGTCATTCATTAAAAGGAGTAGATTTGTGGATATCCATATCCATGAATTAAATAGTAAGAATAGTTTTAATAGAAGGACACTATTCTCTTCAGAAATTGAATATGAGGTGGTATGATGCAATGCTGAGCTTGTGGGGTTTGGAACCATAGCTACTTGGCTCAACCTGGAGTATCCCTTTACCAACCTTGTGTCCTTGCAAAGGTTGTATAACCGCCATCATTTTATTCTTTACATCTTTATGGATAAAATGGTACTGACATCACTGAGATGACATGATAATTAAATTAAAATAAATTAAAATTAAATTAAATATAAAACCCTTGTATAATTCTGGGTACAAACTAAAATGCTCAAAATGGCTCAATAAATATTAATCATTTTAATTGCAGCCTGGTGAGAACTCTGTCACTAGAAATATTCAGGCACATAAAGGACTGTGTATTAGAACTCTGGTGGAGTGTGAATTAATGCAGAACTTTAGATATGTAGTTTTTTAAAGTCCATTCTGAGTCTGAGATATACATTTATATTAATATAATAAGTAATAATTATCTAAAAGTAGAATTATATGTTTAAAATATGATTCTATCTCAAATGATATAACTCATAGTTTTTCCATAGCATTCTATTTCCTGAACACTCTAAAATGTATTTATTTGCAAAGTCTTCTTATATGTTTTCTTAGGATAAAACAAGACAAGGTGAATAATAAGGAGATTTGTTCTTCAACAAATGAGAAAATCAAAATGTGAACCAAGAGCAAAGAATTGAACATTCTTTCACATGTAATATTAATTATTCTAGAACTGAGCTGTTGTGCAAAAAGCTGACTTGAATCTTTTATCAGCCCCCCGGATACTTCGATTTGGACAGTGGGCCTTATCACATTGTTAAGTGTTATACGAAGGTATTTTCTGACCCTCCATTCCACAATCTTAGATCACCTCCCCGGATCTCTTTTCTCCATATGTATACTGGAGGGGCCACTAAATTCAGTGACAGCATCAGGAAACAAACCTGAAAAACCTTTTCACTCATGTTAAGTTACTGATCAACTTGCAATATCCTTTAGTTTATCAGAGACGTCCCTCCCTGTAAGGTGGTACAGACTGTATTCTCCAATCGAGAGGTACACATCCGTCATATCATCAGTTACTAGAGAGACTGCTCCTTGAGCTGCCCACAGATCACAGCATTTTCCAGTATTGAAATCCCTCAAAGATCACAGTGCCTTCATTTCAATTGGGAGAGGTTCAGTAATTTTCCCAGATCTAAGTTATGGTACAATTAAAGCCAGATTAAAGGTCTTCCAACTTGTCATCATTTTCCCACCACTCCTTCAACAACTAACACACTCACACATACCTTTGTCAAAACAGCTCTATCTTCCAGTGAGAGAGATGAATGCTAATCAAAGGCTCAAATTTGGGTGCACATCCCTGACCAGCATGGAACTGGTTCACAATAAGGGCCCCATAAAATGTTTCAGATACAATTGGATCAAATCTTTAAAGTACCAAATTAAAGCAATCCTTTTAATTCAGGAAATTCTAAATTTCAGAAGAGGACCTTCACACTGAATCTCTGACCAGTAACTGATGATGCTATTCATGTCTGATGCTGATTGGTTCTCAACACTGACATTACCCAATCCAGGGACAAAGAAATGAGTTCCTTGGTTTTTGTTATTTGGAGTGGCATGAAGGAGGGTCATAGTCCTCCCTGAGTGAGACCTGCTTGCTCCCCTGCACCCTGTCCTCTCCACTCTTCAGCATGGTGTGTCTGTGTTTCCCTGGAGGCTCCTGGATGGCAGCTCTGACAGTGATACTGATGGGGCTGAGCCCTCCCCTGGCTTGGGCCAGGGACACCCCACGTAAGTGCACACCATGGGGATGAACTACTGAGGGGTGGGGGAAGGAAGGGAGTTAGCGTTGTCAATGTGTCCAGGCCTGTCCCTTAGAAAACTGCGACATTTTCTTCAATGACCACATATTTTTATCATATGGATCCCCAATTATTTCCACAATGGAAAAAGCCTGGCTGCTTTCCCTCTGTGAGAATTACCTGAGGGTGTCTGTCTCTGTCTATCTCCTTCTCTCTCCTTATATATATAGTTTTTTCTCAACTCTCTTCCAGTAAAACCTCTCCAGACTTGCATCTAATTTCCTTGGGATCTTGAGAAGATTTAGTGTAATAATGTCAAGATGATTCCCCTTCAGGTAATTCCCTTTATTATGAAGAGTTGTGCCAGAAAAGGGGAAAGTTTCTCTGACAATTTTTGGGAAGTCAAAAAGAATTAGAAGGGTCTCTCCTTGGAGATCCTGGGTGATGGCCTCAGTAGGACCTGGGATGTTGGTGCCTCTCCTTAATACATGAGGATGGATCGAGAGGCCTCCCTAATTATCTCTTTTCCTTTCTTCCTGAACCCCAATGTTTATAAAGCCTGTATCCCTGCCCTGGTGGCTCTCTGACAGAAGGTAGAAGTTGGGTTCGTGCTCTGTATTCCTCCCATGGAAAGCACCCTGCAGCTGAGGTAGGGATTCTTACCACTTGGAATGACCCCGTAGACAAGGAGCATCTATGGGCTGTTCTTTGATGCCTTAAAGAACTCCTGAAAACCTGGCCAGGTTAGGACTCATTATGAATCTATTTTAAACTTTTTTGAAATATCAGTTTCTCCTACATTGCCCCTTTCTCTGGCCTGAGTCACAAGAAAGGGTTGTAAGATAAGTTATGTAAAATTATATTTTCATAAGCCAAAAATAGTCAAACATCAGGAATTTCATATTCTTCAAACTACAACCCCCTGAGTCGGGTACAGAGAATATGAAGGTTGTTTACATGCCTCAGGCTGAAACAGTAAGCAAGTCAAGGGAACTCATCGGCCTACTGAGGTCTTGGTCCCAAATTCCATAGGTTCACTTGTCATGTCCCCTGTTTTCCCTGCTTAGCCATGTTGTGTCACCTCCACTTCCAGTTTCTCCCTGTTCTTTTTCTAGCTTTGTCATCACCACTCCTGAGACTCCCCAAAGTTTGCACAGCCTCAGCACTATGACAGATATATCAGACAAGATGAAACCATGAAATT
>PVJL010018457.1:0-15887 GCA_004026885.1 Lyroderma lyra | reverse complement strand
TTTTTTTTTTTTTTGAGACTTTCTATTTTTCAATTACCTTTGGTGTACAATATTAGTACAGAACAATGATGAGTTATTTATATAACTTACTAAATCTCTTACTAAATCTTCATCCTGATACATCTGGTTCCCCTCTGACACAATACAGTTATTACAATGTTACTGACGATATATGCCCTATGCTCTATATCTCTGTAACATTCTGTGACTATGAATTTTTACTTTTTAATTTCTTCCCTTTTTTTACCTACCCCTCCAGCTCTCTTCCCATCATCCCAACAAATCTAGTACCCATCTGACACCACACAAAGTTACTGCAACCTTACTGATCATATTCCCATGTTATACTCTATAACCTCATGATTATTGCCTTGTAACAACTGAACTGAACTTCTTAGTTCCTTTTACTGGTACTACCCTCTCTTCCATCCCACTTCCCATCTTAAAGAAGTCCCTCTAACATTCTTTGAGGTATTGATTTGTTGGTAATGAACTCCTTTCGCTTTTTCTTGTCCAAGAAGCTCTTTATTTGTCCTTCAATTTTGAATACTAACCTTGCAGCATATATTATTCCCGGTTGTAGATCCTTGGTTTTCATCACATTGTATATTTTCTGCCATTCCCTTCTTGCCTGTAAAGTTTGTGATGGGAAATCAGCAGAGATTAAATTTTCTACTTGCATTTCTCTTGCTGCTTTTAAAATTTTCTCTTTTTCTTTAACATTTGCCATTTTAATTATGATGTGTCTCAGTGAGTTCCTGTTTAGGATCATCTTGTTTGGGACTCTCTGTGTTTCCTGGGCTTGTAGGTCTATTTCCTTCCTCAGATTAGAAAAATTTTCAGTCATTATTTCTTCACTAAATTCTTAATCTCTTGCCTTTTTTCTTCCCCTTCTGGTAATTCTATGATGCAAATGTTGTTATGCTTAATGTTGCCCCAGAGGAATCTCAAACCGTTCTTGCTTGTTTGAATTCTTCCTCGTATTTGTTGTTCTGATTGGGTGTTTTCTGCTGACTTCTCTTGCAAATTGCTGCTTTGTGCTTCTTCTCCACCTAGTCTAGTGACTTCTTTTATTTCATTCTACATTTCAGTTATTGTAATCTTTATCTCTTCCTGGTCCTTTATAATGGCTTGTATGTCTTCTTTTATGCTTGCTATCTCTCTGTTGAAGTTGTCATTAAGTTCCCTAAGTATATTTATAATTGTTGTTTTGTGCTCTGTTTCTGATAGGTTGTTTGTCCCTGTGTTGTTTACTTTGATTTTCTGTTGTTCGAATTTATTTTGAGCTCCCTTTCTTTAGATTCTCATTCTGGTAGGCTCTTTATAAGTATTCTGCTATTTAACTTGACACTCATTGCTGCAGTTCTTTTGTTGTTCACTGCTTATACTGGGTGGGCAGAGGTCTGGTGGGGAGAGGCAGTCAGGGTTTGTGCCTTTTCTTTCTTTCTGGGGTTGTGGGACTATGCAGGTAGTATGAGCTTAGGCCTTTCTGTTCTCAGTTTGCCCCAAGGACTTCTTTAGCCTTGGAGTCAGTCCTGGACGCTGGTCTTGCAGACCAGGCTGGTTCTGGGTTGAGAAACATGTGTGCCCTCTCCTTCTTTCTTTATCCCTGCTGGAGCCAGGTGGTGCTACAGCTTCTCAATGCCTGCTTCACTCCCCCTCCTCTTGGACTGGGAGTGAAGTCAGGCTGATGCTTCTTGAGGAATCAGTCTGCACCTGTTGGAGAACAAAGTGACATCTGTGGTGTCCCATGGCCCCTGCCTCTGACCTTCCTTTTCTCTGTCCCATGAACTGGGTGAGGTCCAGAATGCTCACATACCACATTTATTCCACTCCATTCCCAGCAGTAGAGTTCCAAGTGGGGAACCATGTGCATCCCATGTCTCTCCACTTTCTTTTATTTTCTCCTCCAATTTTACCTCTGCCTACCTGCACACACTTGAATGCAACAAGAGGGTTTCTTAGCTGTGTTTGATCATTGCACAGGAAGTCCTTAGTTGTGTTATATAATAGATGTTTTATTTGTTGTAATCTCCAGGGGAGTTTTTCAGGGGTCCCTCTTATGTTACCACTTTGTTGCTTCTCCTAGGTATTTGCTTGTTGTATTATAAAGAAATTTTAGCATTTATTTTCTAACATATTATGGTACAAAAAATAGTATGTAACAAATAATTACAAAACATAAGAACAGATACCAGGTACAAGAAATTGTATGTAAAATTTTCTATATCAAAAAATAAATTAATACTCGTACTTCACAGACTGAATACAGAGGTCTCCACACAGACACACACACACACACACACACACACACACACACACACGCAATGTAGTGAGCACACCCTTTCTTTTAAATAATTATTATTATCTTTTTCCTTCATGAAACTTAGGTACACACAAGTTAAGTCATTTATTTATGGTCTTCTATAACTAGTTTGCAAAATTGTAAAATAACAAACTAAATGCAAAGAGTTTGCATACAAAAATTGGTTGCCATATACAAACCTGAAAAAATGATGATTATCATATTCCAGGGTATTATTTTGAATATTGCTATTGGTTTCTAGAGTTAATCTTTTAACTTATAAGCATAAATAAAAAATTAAAATATTTATATAGATATATAATTAGTCCTACTCATATATGATGCACATCCTTATTTTTTCCTCACAAATTTGGGCAAAAAAGTGCTCATTATACATGGAAAAATATGGTAATTTGCCCTTCAGTAGATGAATGAATAAATGAACTGTGGTACATCCAGACAATGAAATATTATTTATTGCTAAAAACAAATCAGCTATAAAGCCATGAAAGACATGGAGGAAATTTAAAGGCATATTGCTATGTAAAAGAAGCCAAACTGAAAAGGCTACATATTGTAATTCAAACTATATGACATTCTGGAGAAGTGAAAACTATGAAGATAGAAAAGTTCAAGTGTTTGGCAGAGTAGAATAAATAAGTACTGGAGCACAGATAAATTTTAGGACAGTGAAACTACTCTTCATGGTATTATAATGGTGGATACATGTCAATATACATTTGTCAAAACCCATAGAATATCTAAAACCCAGAGTGACTGCAGAATAAACTATAGATTTTCTATGCTAATTTTGTGTCAGTGTAGCTTCATTAATTGCAACAAATATACTACTCAGGTGGGGGATATTAATAATGGGAGAAGCTATGCATATGTAGGGGCATGGTGTATATGATAAATCTTTATATATTTCATATAATTTTGCTACGAATCTGAAAAACAAAAACAAAACAAAACCACATTTTCTCTCAAAGGCAAGGCAAAGTAACGATGTTTTAATTTCTTAAAAAGTACAATATTGGTATTTTTTGTCTTTGGATCTTACAAGTGCAAAATTTTATAATAAATTATTATAGTCATAATGATTTGGAAACTGTTTCTCAGAACACACTTGCATTACTTATAATTGCTCTCTCCCTTTGTAATGGGAATAGCTCAAGTTTAGCTTGCATAAATGTAGTGAATCATTTCTTTACATGAGTGAGAGAATATAGAAATTCACAAACCTAGTAAGATTCTATAGAATAAAAACTTAGGAACAGTGTATTTTGAATATTGTAGATCACTAAGCAGAATTTTCCAGATAGTTGGATATCTTTTGTTTCTTAATTACCCCAAAAATACAAAATAAATTTTACACAAGTTAGATAAATGACTAATTTGGATCAGCCTGGCAAACACTGAAGTCTAGTTGTCAGTGTCCCCCAGGATTCGTATCTATTTTTGTTTTTGTATTTGATCTGATCTGGGACTCATTATTTTCTACTCTTTGCCTATCACTCTAGTTTTGAACAGCTACTCTAAGATAAAAATCAGTAATGCAAGAAGAACTGTAAGAATGGCTTTCAACTTTCAGGTGAATGCTTCCTTATCTGGGAGTTAGCCCAAGTCACTGAGGAACCAACCACCTCTCACTGTTTTGTGAAAGGTCTGCTTTCTGCTATGCCATTCATCCACAGTCTAAGGTTTGCAACACATTATTATTATTATTATTATTATTATTATTATTATTATTATTAATTATTATTATTGCCATACTTTGATGCATTTGTTAAGTCCCTGAATAATTGATATATGCCAGCTAGGCAAGTTTCCATGTGGTAAATCTCCAAACATATTTTGAAGGCAGAATAGAACACCCATTAAAATTATTTGCCTCTTTTAAGACTGATCAAGCAGTTTAACAGATAAATCCCCCTTGACATAAAAGAACACAAAACTATTAAACTGCATAGAATTGTATTGTCAATCAGCAAGTTATTTATTTTTTGCAAAAACATCTTACTTTCTTGCAATATAGAAGAAAGTTCTAAACATTATTAAAAAGCTTGTTTTATAGAGGTTATCCTACTCAGTTGACTGATTTCCAACTATTTACTAAATGTTGAAGGGTGATGCATTAAGTTTCTTAAACATCAAAACAGTAACTAAGCTGAAGTGTGAGATGACAGAGAAGTTCATTTCTCATAATTTCTTAGTATTCAATTTAATAAAGAAGAGAAAATAAATTCTCTGGCAATGATATTACCATATTAATAAATGTCAGTTAAATTCCTACCAATAGGAGGGGCTGTGAGAAATTTAATCTTCAGCTCCTGTTAGCTAGATGAATTGACAATATATTCTTGATTCCAGTTCTTTCTCATGGAGAAAGGAATAAGGAAGATCACAGGAGAAGGAATATATTCAAAGTAGTTAATTTATTCTGCAACAAAAATGTATGGATAGAATTTGACATTTGTTGAATATATATGTTAATTTGAATTAACTATTATCTATGTCTTGTTTCCCACCAATGACACATGATATTTTAATGCTAAAAGTCAAAACCTCAATAAAGCAGAACTCATAATGTTTCTATTGAGCTGGAATATTTTCATGTGTAATATTTTCTGAGAAAATGAGGTGTTTGGATGATTAAGTATTGAGATACCGTTACTTGTGTTTTCTGGTTGTAGTAATATTTGTGTGATAAGACTGGTAAATATTATATATTTATAAGTTTGAATATTATGGTATAGTATTTATTATATCCCATTGTTTTTTCTAGAGAATATGAGAAAAATGCCATAACAACATGGAGAAAATAAAATAATTCAATCAATTCTTTTTTTCAATTTATCTTTTTATTGTTACAGTTATTGGGGTGACATTTGTTAGCAAGAATTACATAGGTTCCAGGTGTACAATTCTACGGTTCATTGTCAACTTGTTGTATAATAAGTTCACCATCTAATGTGAGTTCTCTTTCCATCACCATGAATTTAGCTCCCCTCCCTGTTCTCCCACCCCCTCCCCTTTCTCTCCTCCCTAACCCACTCATCCCCAAATAAATATTAAACTATTGATTGTGTCCATGGGCTATTTCTTTGTTTGTTCATTTTTTTCTTTGTTGCTTTCAGTTTTATATTCCACATATGAGTGAAGTCATACAGTTTTTGGTTGTTTCTGTCTGGCTTATTTCACTTAGCATGATGATCTCCAGGTCCATCCATTTTGTTCTAAATGACATTATTTCATCTTTTCTTATAGCTGAGTAACATTCCATTGTGTATATGTGCCACAGCTCCTTTATCCAGTCATCTGTCGCAGGGCACTTTGGTTGTTTCCATGTTTTGGCCACAGTGAACAGCACTGAGATGAACATTGGGGTACATAAGTCTTTGCGGACAAAGGTTTTCAAGTTTTTTGGGTAGATCACCAGAAGGGGTTTTGCTGGATCATATGGTAACTCCATTTCCAATTTTCTGAGGAACCTCCACACTGCCTTCCACAGTGGTTGTACCAGTTTGCACTCCCACCAGCAGTGTAGCAGAGTTCCTTTTTCTCCACATCCCCTCCAGCACTTGTTATTCCTTGTCTTGTTGATAACAGCCATTCTAACAGGTGTGAGGTGGTATCTCATCATGGTTTCTAAAATATGTAAAGAACTAATATGGTCACCCCAATAAGTCTAACAATAAAAATGAATTAAAAAGAAAAAAAAAGAACTAATATGACTTAACAACAAAAAAACAAACAACTCAATTGAAAAGTGGGCAGAAGAACTAAACAGATACTTTTTCCATGAAGAAATACAAATGGCCAGCAGACATATGAAAAAATGTTCATCCTTATTAGCTATCAGGGAATAAATATATATGAAAATACTCTCATAAATAACATTTTCTATACAATTAAGAGAAAAAAATTAGATGAAAATATTAACAAGAATATCTCACATTTCTTTCTATTTAAAGACTACTGACCTATGTACTGGACAGTTTTTCAATAAGATATTAATACTTATAAAATGATATTCCATGTTATCATATGGATATTATTTTGTAATCTTTGCAAAAACCACAAGCATAATGTTAAATCATTGCCCCAAGGAACTATCTTTAGAGGGTTAAAAAAATGGAATATATGTGTGAAGATTTTTGGCAATCTGACTTGCCACGAAGGCAGAAACTAGAGACACTACAGCAGTGATTCTTAAAGTGTGTTGTTCTCTAGATCAGTAGCATTAGCATCAGGTGGGACAATGTTAATGTGACTGCTCAGGTTCTACCTACATTCTACTAAATCATAAATTCCAAGGACAGGACAGGAAATCTCTACTGCAGCCCACCAGGTGATTCAGACGCACTTTAAAGGTTGAGAACCATCAATCTGAAGTGACATTTTTCAAAATGTGTTCCGCGGAACATTAGTTTTGGGAGGTGTCAAATAGTATTCAGGGCAGGGTGAGGGGAAACCATTGTTCTAGGTTTAAAAAAGAAGTTTAACACATTCCTTTCCTATAAGATTTTCTTAGGCTTTATTATGGACAAATTTGCCTTAACACCCCAAATCTGCTTCTCCAACCAACACCTTTAGTATTACAGCAGGGCTTGTTAGAAATGCATATATCAAAGCCCATCTCAAACTGACTGAATGTGAATCTGAACTTTTATGTACATAAAGTTCCTGGAGCACCAAGCTAAAGTGCATACTAGGGGACATGGCAGAGTGCAGATATGATATACAGTCTGTTAAAAAATGCACTGGAGCCAATTAATGGGAAAATCTGAACTAGAGATAGATATATTTAACTTGTGCTTAAAATTATTCACATCTAGGATGACCTGGATTTCAAAAATAGAATAAAATTATTTCCTTACACATTATTTCTCTTCACTATAAGGGTAGGAGTCCAGAGCTGGGTTTAGAGGAAGAGTATATTTTAGCAATAACTAGAACACTTGTTTTCACACATTACATGTTATTTTCAAATCTCAGTCTATGAAAATAGGAAAAAGAGAGCTATATAAAGATAGTTTTTTATGTAGTTGATTTCACAGAGTATATTTTCAATCTTTTTTTATTAAATAAATTGACTTTAAATGTCAAACCTTAGTTACACTAAAAAAAACAAACAAAAGGTTCCAAGGAAATATTTAAATAGCCTAGAAATTAATGCAAAATGAGAAAAGCCATCTTATAATAACATATTTATATCCAAATATTTCTTTTTTAAGGCTACATAATATTTTCCTTAAATTTCCAACAGGGTATCAGCTAGATGATCTAAAATTATCAACATCTATAAATAGTTAATGTCATAATGCTAACATTAAAAAATCAGAGATAAGATATAATAATGTGTTTTAGGTTCCACATATAATTAATCTAGCAATGTATATAATTGAAGTATGATAAATTTAGAAACAGAAATATAGAGGAAGATTATTGATCTTATTTTTGTAAAGTGTCTGTATAAGGTTAAAAGTAATTGTGTTTTGGAAGTTTTGCTTGCTTGGGTAAAAATACTAGCTATTATTTCACCTTAGTGAAAGAGAAAACTGTGAACTTACATAATTTTATTAAGTTTTAATTTTAGAATGTTTTAAAAAATACTTTTTTGAAAAACAGAAATATCTAAAAAGTGATCGTTGTTCTTTCTATTATTAGGAAATAGTGATGTTGCTTTAACGTGAGCATAAGACCTGTGCCTTTTTTCTTTATATCCCCAGTACCTACCATACTCCTCAGTAGGAGGAGATTGGTGTATTAATTTGTTAAATGCATGAACAGATGACTATAAATATATGTAATAGTAGTTAAGCAGAAGGACTCTGGTTTATGTAACTCAGATGTATTAGAAAAGTATCTGACTATAATGGGATTCATGAGTCTAAATACAATAAATTATTTATTTAGTAGAATTACTAAACTTGAGGTCCTTTAGTACTGCAATTTCTTGTTTGGGGCCTATGAGTTTCTCAAGGTAGCAGCTCAGTTGTGGAAGAATCCACATTATGTTTAATATTTCAAAAAGCCTAAACATTTGCACAGACTAAGTACAATTCTGAGATTCTTTGTTTTAGCTGAATTTATACAATTATGGTGATTTTGTAGAGGCAAGTATGGTATTAATTATTTTAGAATTAATTTTTAATTAATTAACTTGTCTAGTGTCAAATGATTTGTGTAAGTCAAACATCTACTTGGTAAAAAAAGCAAAGATGAAAATTTGACTTTACTTTCTAATTTAGCATTCATTTTCTAGAATAAGTTTATTTCACTATAAAATAGGAACTGATTTTAAAGCATTAACTTTTCAAATTTAATAAACTAACAAAGGTAGAAATTATGAATTTCTATTCCCTAAATAGTAACTATGTTGCAGAAATATGTAAGGGAATTATTTCTAATTGACTTAGAGAAAACAAATTTAGTATGAAAAAGTAGGTTACAGGTCCAAGGTAAACTACTAAAAAATATATATTATTATATTTTTATATTATAATAGCTATAAATTTACAGAAAAATTATGAATCTAGTATAGAAATTTCCATGTACTATACACCAGTTTCTCCTATTATTAACAATTTATATCAGCATCATATTTGTTATATTTAACTAATACTAATACATTATTATTAATTAAAATTCCATACTTAACTCAGATATTCTTAGTTTTTATCTAATGTTCTTTTTTTGTTTAGGATCCCATCCATAATATCAAGTGTATTTTTCATGTCTCCTTGTCTCCTATTGGCTCAGATAATTTCTCAGACCCTCCTTATTGGTGATATGGATAGTTTTGAGAACTACTAATCAGGAATTTTGTAGTATGTGCCCCAATTAGAGTTTGTGATCATGATTTTGTTGTTTTTATCATGATTAGACTGAGGCTATGTGTTTTGAAAAAGACTACAGAGGTTAAGTGCTATATTCATCACATCATATCAAGGGTGTATTTTATCAACATGGCTTACTATAAATGTTAACCTTTATCTTGAAGCTGAGACAGTGTTCCTCAGGTTTCTATATGTTTAAAATATATCCTTTCCCCCCTTTCCATGTCTACTATTTGGAATAAAGTCGCTACCAATAACTCACCCTTAAGGAGTGAGGTGTTATGCTCGACCTTCTTTAGGGAAAAGTATATATGTAACATTAAGCATGAGTTCCCACTATCTCCAACATTACCCCTTGGACCATTCCAGTCTCATCCCCTTTCCTCAGAATGTGATCTAATTTGAAAGCAGCATTCTTACACATGCAGTTAAGATGAGGTCATACCATAAAACAAGTAAGTCTTGGAATTGTAATGTACAGTATAGGGGATATAGTTAATAATATTCTGATAGTGTGGTACAATGTTGGATGGTTGCTGAACTTATCATGGTGGTCTCTTCCTCAGGTATATAAATGTTCAATACTATGGTGTACACCTGAAACTAATACAATATTATATGTTAGCTATATTTTAATAAATCTTTAAAAAAGATTTGAGGTTATACCAGAGTACGGTAGACCTCAATTCAATATGATTGAGATTCTTATGAAAGGAGGAGGTTTGGACACAGACAGGAACACAAGGAGAATATTTTTGGTTCAAAACTTCAATAGCTTCCTGGATGAAATCTGGAAATAACTCTGTACATGGAGGGCAAGAAGAGAAGAAAGAAAGAGGCAGAATACCTCCGATTGATAGGTGGTAGGTTTAATAAGCAAGGGAATTTATCTTACATATGAAGCTGGTCTTGGGCAGCGGCAAGATGAGTAGATTTCTAAGCCCACTGATCAAAATTGTAAAAGTTTATATAGAGGCCTTAACTAGGTTCAGTAATGTGTACCATCAAGATGGTCTCAACAACGTGTTACTCTCGCAAAGCTAAGACCTTAAAAATGGCTCTGGCTGTGGAAATGGTAGGCAAAATGTACATTCCAAAAATGAGGAAGGGTGAGAGAAGCCTCTAATTGCCTGGGTCCTGCTCATGAGTCAAGTACAGGTCAGACCCTCTCAATGACCTCCTTCAACAAACATCATGTTAAGATTGGAGTGACAATCTCCCTGTTACAAGCCAAGGAACTATCAGAATCTAGGCGAGATATCAAAAGCACAAATTTCCCTATAGCCTTAGAGGAATCATGGCACCTAAGATCTCAGAATTCTGGTCTCCAGAACTGTGAGACAATAAATTTCTGTAGGTTAATCTACCCAGTTTGTAATACTTGTTATGGAAGCCCCTAGAACTAATACAAACAAAATTGGAATAGTTCACCTGTATCCCAGGGGGAAATAGGTTTATCAATTAGAGAATGTGTTATTTTAAGTTTCTCTTGCATTTAGCCCATGGAAAATCTACTGATTTCCAAAGTTATTCGGTAAGCAGCTTATTCAGCACCACCTTCACTGAGGTTGATTCAGATGATTGTTTTATATGATTAGATGGTTTTGTCATTCTGCATTCTATCCTTATATCATTCAACTTTTTAAATATTTTTTATTTGCATAATGTGAGGTTCACATTTTGTGCTATAAAATTCTGAAGAGTTTGGTAAATGCATAGTGTTATTTATTCAACATTACATTATCATACAAAATAGTTTCACTCTCAGAAATAATCCCCTGTGGTTCACCTGTTCAAACTACCCTACCTATCCACCAGTCAAACTCCTGGCAAATACTAATCTGTCTCTATTTATATTTATTGTCACTATTTTTGCTGCTGAATGTCATGTAACTAAAATTATACTTTAAGTATCTTGTTCATACTGGCTTCTTTCAACAAATATGCATTTATGATTCATCCATCTTTTTGTGGGATGATGAATCATTTTATCACTGAACAATATTGCATTATATGAATGTATGACAGTTTGGTAATCCAGTTACTTGCTGAAAGACCTCTTAATTGTGTCCAGTTTTTGACAGTTTTGAATACATCTTATATAAACATTTTACCCATCCTAATGTGTACAATTGTATCCAACTGTTGTTTAAATTTGCAATTATCTCAAGACAAATTGAGCATAATTTCACATGCTTATTTGCATCTATTAATACATATTTTGTACTTGAAATAATTCTTCATATTTTCTATTTTTATCAATTTTGTTATTTTTTTAATAAGAACCCTTTGCATTTTAAATGTAAATCCTTTATCAGCTATGCGTTTTGCAGATATTTACTTCTAGTTTGTGGATTGTCCTTTTATTCTCTTAATAGTGCTTTTACAGAATAGAAGTTTTTAATATTAATAAAATTCAACTTACTAAATTTTCCAAGTTTAATAGATTTAATATCCAAAATACATAAGAAACGTGTACAACTCAATATTAAAAAAATCTTGTTAAATATTGGCAGAAGATCTAACAGTCATTTTTCCAAAGAAGATGCACAAATGAATAACAGGTACATCAAAAGATGCTCATTATCACTAGTAATAAAGAAAATGTGACTCAAAACCACAATGAGATATCACCTCATACCTGTTGCAATGATTATTACAAGACACAGAAGATAACAAGTTAAAAAGCAATATGAAGGTTTCTTTAAAAATTAAAAATAAACTATCATGTGATCCAACAATCTCAGTTCTGAGGGACATATTTAAAAGAACTGAAAACAGGCTCTTGAAGATATATCTTCACTCTCACATTTCTCACAGCATTATTCATAATAGCTGAAGTATGGAAACAATCCTAAAAGTCATTGATAGATGAATGGATAAAGAAAATGTGATATATGCATACAATAAAATATTACTCCACCTAGAAAAGACTGATATTATATGTGACACCATAGATAGACCTGGAAGATATTATGCAATGTGAAATAGGTCAGTCATGGAAAGACAAATAGTGTATGAATCCACTTACATGAGATACCTTAAATAGTCAAAGTTACAGAAGCAGAAAATAAAATAGCAGCTTCCCAGTATTGGGAAAGAGAGTAATAGGGATTATTGTTCAATGAATATAAAGTTTCAGTTATATAAAATGAATACAGTCTAGAGATCTGCCATATACCATGGTATCTATAGCTAACAATACAATATTATACACTTAAAATTTTGTTAGGAGAGTAGATCTCATTAAGTGTTCCTACTACCAACAAACAAAACAAACAAACATACAAACATACAAGTGACTCAAGGACACTTTTGGAGGTAATCGTTGTTTATAATTTTGATTGTGGCAATGGTATCACAGCTGTATGGTCATATCCAAGCTCTTTGTTTGTATAAATTAAATACATAAAAATTTCAAATATTAATTATAACTTAAATATATTTTTAAAACATAAAGACATTTATAATTTCCTAACAAAATATCACATCAAATAAATTTAGGATTAGAATATTATCCTGTATATCTATATATACTTAATGTTATTACAAGCATCATATAAATTGAAGAGAAGGACTGAAGTGTGAATGTCAGAGTGATGCAGTATATGAATGACTTGACCAAAAATGGCTGGCTTTGAAAAAGGAAAAGTCCACAATACAAGGATGCAGGAATCCCTAGAAGCTGGAACAGGCAGAAAAATGAATTCTTCCCCAGAGCCTTTAAAAGAAACACAGCTCTGTGGAACTTTGATCTTAGCCCAGCAAGACCCATTTGAGACCACTGACCTCCAGTATTATAAGACAATATGAATGCATGGTTTTAAGCCACCCTGATCATGGTAATTTGTTATAACAGCAAGAGAAAACAAATACAGGTAGTGTGAGTCATCTAAATTTGCCCTCTTAAGTGTTGTACTAGCTAGTCTATATTTCCTTTTAATATATAATTTTTAGAAATAGTTTGTTGATGTCTATAATATAACCTCCTTGGATTCTGTATAGATTGCATTGAATGTATAGATTATATTGAGAAGAATTAACATGTTAACCATATTGAGTCCTTTAATCCACACACATGGAATATCTCTCGGTTTATTGAGATCCTCTTTGATTTCAATTATTCAATTTTTCATTTCAATTGTTCATTGTTGATAGTATATAAAAAATCAATTGACATTTTTTACAAAATATTTATTTCTATTCAATTCAAAATTTTATGTAAAGCAACCACTTTCATCTCTTCTCAATATTTTGCCCTATTTTAGATCCATTTTCTTTTTTTCAAATTCATTTTTATTATTAGACTTATTGGGGTGACATCTGTTAGCAAGGATTACATAGGTTTCAGGCATACAATTTTTTTTTTTTTTTTTTTTTTTTGCTTTTTGGTATGTGGGTAGCTCCCTGACTGGGAATCGAACCCAGGCCACAGCGCTGACAGCATCAGCGCCGAAGCCTTAAGCCACTACACCATCAGGGAACTCCCACAGGCATACAATTCTACAGTGCATTGTCAACTTGATGTATAATAAATTCACCACCTAATGTGAGTTCTCTTTCCATCACCTTATATTTAGCCTCCCTCTCTCTCCTCTCCCACCCCCTCCCCTTTCTCCCCTACCTAAACCACTCGTCCACAATAAACATTAAACTACTGATTGTGTCCGTGGGTTATTTGTTTGTTTGTTCATTTGGTTTTTCTTTGTTGCTTTCAGTTTTATATTCCACATATGAGTGAAGTCATACAGTTTTTGGTTTTTTTCTGTCTGGCTTATTTTGCTAAGCATGATGAGATCCATTTTCTACTTTGGAAATTTCAAAAATTTTCAGCTAATTCAAAACAATTGACTTTAATATATTAATCTTGCTTCCTGTAATCTTCCTAAAGTTGTTAATTCCAGGATGTTTTGTTTTTGGAATTTCTACATATGTAATCATGTGATCTGTGAAAAAAAGGCAATTGTATTTCTTCCTTTCCAATTTTTAAGTATTATTTCATTTTCTTCTGCTATTGCACTAGGTAGTACTTCATGAATAATGTTCAACAGGAATGCTAATGGAGAACAAGCTTACCATTTTTCTAAATTTAGGGAGAAAGTATTTATTCACCATAAAGTATAATTTTTCTGTGGGGGTTTTGTAGATATTCTCTATCAAGTTGAAGTTCCTTTCTATTCCTAACTTTCTAAGGGTTACTATAACTATGTGTTGAACTTTTAAAAATATTTCTGCATGAATTGATGTAATTATGAATTTTTTCCTTTGGCCTGCTGATGTAGTTGATTACAATGATTGATTTCCTAATATTAAACAGCTTTGTATATGTAGAATAAATCCCACTTGGTCATGATGTATAATTCTTTCTATACATTGTTATATTCTATTCACTAATAATTGCTGAGGGTTTTTGCATCTATATGAGAGGTATTTTCTGTAGCTTTTCTTTCCCTTAATGACTTTGTCTGCTTTTGATATCAAGGCAGTAATAATGACCTCATAGAATGAGTTACACTGTGTATCTCTGCTTCTATATCTTAAAAGCGACTGAGAGAAATTGATATAATATTTTCCTTAATGATTCAGTAGAATTCACTAGTAAAATTATATAGGCCTAGTGGATTTGTTTTTGAATAGTTATTAATTATTTATTCAATCTCTGTAATAGATATAGGCTTATTCAGAATATCTATCTTCTCTGTGTGAGTTTTGCTTTTCTGTTTCTTTCAAGAAATTTGTCTATTTAATCTACATTATCAAATTTGTGAGAAGAATTGTTTTTTAGCCTTTTATTTCCATGGGTTGAATGGTGATAATCCTTCTTTCATTGCTAATGTTGATAATGTAAGACTTCTCTCTCTCTCTCTCTCTCTCTCTCTCTCTCTCTCTCTCTCTCTCTCTCTCTTATTTTTTTGTGGTTTGATAGCTCATTTGTTCTTAGCACTAAATAATATTTTATTGTATGAATGTACCACAGTTTATTTACTCACTCACATACTGATAAACATCTTGGTTGCTGCAAAGTTTGGGTGATTATGAATAAAGCTGCTGTAAACATTCATGTGCAGGTTTTTCTGTATATAAAAATTTTTGACTCTTTTGTGTAAATGTTGAGAAACACAATGGCTAATTTACATGGTAACAGTATGTTTAGTTCTGTAAGAAATTGCCAAACTGCCTTCCAAAATGGCTGGAGCATTTTGCGTTCCCACAAATAATGAATAAGAGTACTTATTACTTTGTTTGCTGTTGTAATTGTATTGATTTTTACTCTAATTTTTATTATTTCTCCTACTTGCTTTATGTCTAAGTTGCTTTTATTTCTCTAGTTTTCTAAACAGAAAATTTAGGTTATTGTTTTTAGATCTTTCCATCTAATAAATTGCATTTAGTGCTATGTATTTCCCTCTAAGCAATCCTTTTGTAGTTATGTAAAAAGTTTACTTTGTATGATTTCTCTTATTTTAAATTTGTTAAGGTACATGTTATTAACCAAAATGCATTATATCTTGGTGAGTAGTCTATGTGAGTGTGAGAAAAATGTATAATCAATTGTTGGGTAGAATATTGTATGAATGTCAGTTACATCAAATTGATCAGTAGTACTAATTATGTAGATTATCCTTACTGATTTTCTGCTGGCTTGATCTAATAATTTCTGAAAGGGAATTGTTAAAGTATCCTACTAAAATAGTAGCTTTGGCAATTTCCCCTTTCAGTATTATCAGTTTTTTTTT
>PVJL010018456.1:0-15893 GCA_004026885.1 Lyroderma lyra | reverse complement strand
ATGAACTCTCTCCATATACAAAAATTAACTCAAAATGGATTAAGGCCTTCATATAAGACCTGCAACAATAAACTGTATAGAAGAAGACATAGGTACTAAACTTATAGACCTAGGACTCAAGGAAGACTTCATGAACCTGTCCTCAAAGGCAAGGGAAGTAAAAGCAAAAATAAATGAATGGGACTATATCAAACTAAAATGCCTAGCCCATTTAAAATGAGTTTTTTACATGTCTTTCATTTGACATTAATTTCCTTCAGAGAAGATATTTGTCATAGATCTCTGTACAGGGTAACAAAGAAAACCTTTCATGTTGATGTAAACATTCATCATCTTGATTATGGTGATTATTTCCAGAGAGTATGAGTATGTAAAATATTATCAACTTTTGTACTTTAAACATGTACACAGTATTATATGTCAATTAAACTTTGATAAATGTGTAAAAAATATTATGGTAGCCCATAAGAACAAGCAATTAATCCTGACTGGTGTGAAAATGGGAAAGACGTGTTTCAGAGAAATAAGTTTTATAGTTTTTCAGTTAAATCTAAGTACTTTATACTGATATTGCCATCCTCACTACCCTTTTCTAAGGGAAACTGCTCTTTCCATTACCCTTGCCATTGAAAACATCATTGAACTGCTTCTTGAGCAAGGGATAGCACTTACTGTATTATGGGTGGACCTCCTGACCCAAGATAGCTAATCCCATTAGGTAAATAATTAGACCAATCAGTCACTCAAATTCTCTCTAGCCAGAAATTAATTGCATAATAAGATTATTGTCTTTTTGGAAAAGGAAGAAAATACATAGGTATACCTTGTTTTATTCTGCTTCACTTTATTGTGCTTCACAGATACTGCATATTTTTTCTTTTATAAGTTGAAGGTTTCTGGCAACCCTATGTTGAGCAAGTTCTGTCAGTGCCATTTTTCCCAACTGGCTCAGCTGATGGTTAGCTTTTTTTATTAATAAAAATTATAATTAAGTTATATGCATTGTTTTTATATGTAATATTATTGCACACTTGCTAGATTACAGTATAATGTAAACACAACTTTTATAAACACTGGAAAGGAAAAAAATTCTTGTGACTCATTTTATTGCAATATTTGCTTTATTGTGGTAGTCTGAAGCCAATCCCAAAATAACTCCTAGATACAACTGTATTTAGAATTGAAGAGAAAGAAGACAAGATGTAATAATGAAAGAGAGAGAGAGAGAGAGAGAGAGAGAAACAAAGAGAGCCCTGCATCACCAGTAACACCTTATTGGCCCAGAAAAATAAAGGACAAGAGCTAAATTACTATGGCAACTGTAACTTTCTCATTAAAAGAACTAAATTATTCCAATTGACATTATATTGTCACGATGCACACCTGGGTCTGGAACAGCACAGAAATTGATTAGATTTCTCTCTTGCTATTCTCACTTTAAAAAAAATAATAAAGCAAACAAACATTTTTTCCATTACATTTGACCTACAATATTATATTGGTTTCTGGTGTACATCATAGTGATGAGACATTTATATAACTTACCAAATCCTCATTCTAATGTATCTGGTTTCACATCTGACACTATATATAGTTATTAGATTGTTATTGACTGTATGTCTTATGCTGCATTTTACATTCCTATGACTACTTAGTGACTATGAATTTGTACTTCTTGATTGCTTCTCCCTTTTAACTCACCCTCCAGCTCTCTTCCCATCACCCCAACAAATCTGCCTGTACACACAGTCATTGCAACATTGTTGACCATTTTTCCATGGTATATTCTACATCCACATTACTATTGCTTTGTAACAACCAAACTGAACTTCCCAATACCTTTCCCTTGTTTCACCTCCTCCTCCAACCTTCCTCCCATCTGGCAACAAACTGAATGTTCTCTATATCTATGAATCTGTTCCTGTTCTGTTTATTTCATTCTTTGGATTTCACCTATAAGTGTATTTGTGTCTGTCTTTCTCTGTCCCTCCATTCAGTGCAATACTCTCCGTGTCTTTTGATTTAGATCTTTAATGGGTGTAACTCAAAAGCAACTGCTGATAGACATGTAGCCATTGCCATTCCATCATGTATAATTTTTCTTTTTCCTATCTTAAAGAAGTGCCTCTAACATTCCTTGTATTATTGGTTTGGTGATGATGAACTCCTTCAGCTTTTTCTTGTCTGGAAAGCTTTTTCTCTCTCCTTCAATTTTAAATGTTAGCTTTGCTTTGGATACATTAACTTCGGTTGTAAATTCTTGGTTTTCATTATGTTGAATATTTTCTGCCATTCCTTTCTGGCCTGCAAAGTTTCTGATAAGAAATCAGCTGAGAACCATGTGGACACGTCCTTAAGATTACTACTTGCCTTTCTCTTGCTGCTTTTAAATTTTTCTCTTTCTCTTTAACTTTTGTCATATTAATTATGATGTGTCTCAGTGTGGGCCTGTTTGGGTTCATCTTGTTTGAGAATCTCTGTGCTTCTTGGGCTTGTATGACTATTTCCTTTGCCAGGTTAGGGACGTTTTCAGTTATTAAGGTCTCCATTCCTTGCTGTTTCTCTTCCTCCTCTGGTATTCTTATGATGCGAATGTTGTTACGATTTATGTCATCCCAGAAGAATCTTAAAAACTATCTTCACTTTTTTGGATTATTTTTCCTTTTTGTTGTTCTAATTGGGTATTATCTTCCCTTCCAGTTCACTAATTTGCACTTCTGCTTCATCTAGTCTGAAGATTCTTTCTATTTCATTTTTCATTTCCTTAATTGTACTCTTCATGTCTGCCTGGTCTCTTTTAATTGATTCTATGTCTTTCTTTATGCTTGCTATTCCTCTGTTAAAACTATTACTAATTTCTCTGATCATTTTTATAACCATTGTTTTGAGCTCTGTCTCTGATAGGTTGCCTGTCCCCATCTCATTTACTGTAATTTTCTGCTGTTCTTTCTTTTGAGCTGTATTGCTTTGTTTTCTCATTCTGGCAGCCTCTCTGTTTGTAGATATTCTGCTCCTTAACCTGACACTCACTGCTACAGTTTCTTAGGTTCCCACTGCTGATACTGGCAGGAGGTGAAGGGGCAGAGGCCTGGAATGGTGGGTAGGGGAGGGCAATTAGTGCCTTTGTTCCCCACCAGGCACTGAGAACAGTGTGAGGTCTCTGTCTTTCATTTTAACATCAGCTGTCTTGAATGCTGGTCCCTGAGACAGAACTGTTTGTGGGCAGAGAAGTGAGCCCACAGCCCCCTTATTCTTTCTCCTTCCTGAGCTGGAGTGAGGTCAGGCCACAGCTCCTTACTGCCCCAGTTGCTACCACCCCTTTTGGAACCAGAGTAAAGTTGAGTAATCATTTTTTACAGTGCTGATATCAGCACACCCTGGGATCAAAGTGAGATCTATTTTCAGTGCCTTGCAGCCCCAGCCTCTGGATCGTTTTTTTCTCTGTCCTGCAGACCGAGTGAGATCTGGACTGCTCACCCACTGCCTTCTTCCTTCTCTCTCCTGCAATGCAGAGTTCCAAGCAGGGACCAGCTCTTGGCGCATGTCTCTGCACTTCCCCTTTCTTTCCTCTGTTTGCCACTCCTTACCCACCTGCAGGTACTTCTATGTGATGAGCAGATCTCTTGTGTTTCTATGCTGTATAGACAATCCTTCATTGAATTATAAATGTTGTGATCTCCAGGGGAGTTTTTCAGGCGTCCCTCTCATGCCGCCATTTTGTTCTGGTCTCATTATTCCCAGTTCTTTACAAATCAGAACATATTTTTTTAGCAGCCGCATATTTACTGGTGACTTGCAGCTTTAAAGAAATCTGCCTCAAGTGATGGTGTACATCATTAGTTTCAAGAAAATTATTTTAGGTTATTTTCTGATTAGATGTTTTAAAAGTACCTGTTTGGATATAAAACAGTTTTAGTCCTGTATTTATAGGGGGTTTGGACATTGCCAGATATTCTCTGTTTGCCCACCAGGACCCATTTTCTTCCTTTCTCTTCCCTTCTTTAAGTCCTGGTAGACTGACATCATTGGGTGACTCATCCAGACTCCCTTATCATCTGGCTTCCGTTTGAGTTCAAACCCTGAGAAGCTCTAGCAAAATATTGGACAGAAAAATGAGGGAGAGTTGGCAGAGGGCACTGTTTGGCTGTGGCCTTGTTCCTCAACCGGAGGCTACAGCTCCTGTTTGATGGCCTCTCTTCTACAGCCCTCACTCTACTCCACAAATGATTGCTTTTCATTGTTCCTTTAGGCCTAGGGGTGATAATAGATCTCAAGGCTTCCATCACTGCTAAATTCTATGACACTTCACTATAACTATTCCTTATGGTTATCTTGCCTTTAAATAGTGCTTTCATTAAGATCTCTTTAAATGCACTTTTCAAATGTATCTTCTTTTTCTAGTGAGATTCTGACACAGGCAATGATCAATTTTAATTTAACTGTGTAAGTGTTGGGCTCCTACCATGCTTATCTTTTTCTTAAAACTTTGAAGTGACATTAACAGCCAGTATGAACCTCCTATTCTAGAAACAAGGATTCTATCTGCCTTTGTATCTTTTACTCATAACACAATACCTCACGCAGAGCAGATGTTCATCAAATGTGTGCTAAAAAAATGCTTACTAAGTAAAATAATTATAATTAATTTGACTTTTGCAATTAATGCTTGTATATTTGATATTTGATATTGTATGAATCATAAAATATCATTCTGATATTTTATAATGTATGAATCAATCTAATTTGTAACAGAAAAAATCAACAGTGAACATACTTGGTAGTAATTTAAGGAATGCAAATTAAAACCACAATTCTGTAAAATTCTACACCAATTCAATTAAAAAATTTAAAACATAACACTGAATGCTGGTATTGTAGCAAACTGCATATTCAAGTATGGCTGGTGGCTGTATAAATTATCCTAGCCCATTCGAAAAGCAATATGTATCAAGAGCCATAAAAATGACCCAGTAATCCCACTGTTGAGGATTCATCTTGAGGATATAATTGAGAAGCAAAAAGTCATATGCACAAAGATGCTCAATGAAGCAATATCTATTATAGCAGCAAAACTGGGAACAACGTAAAATGCCCAACATTGGAGAACTGGTTAAGCACGTTTCATTGCATCAATCTAATGGAAGCCTATGCTCCCATCAAACATGTTTCTTACAGAGGTGGCAACAAAAGACAAAAGGGTTTCACATTTTAAAGGAAAGAGGCTGGAAAAAAATGAAGCAAAAAAGAGAGTCTTTTAAGGGCTGACTTGTATTCCCCCACCTCAAATTTAACCCCTAGTACTTCAGAACTTTATTTGGAGATAGTGTCTGTAAAGAGGTAATTAAGGTAAAATGAGGTCATTAAGTTGGGCTCTAATCCAGTATGACTGGTATCCTTATAATAAGAGTGAATTTGGACACATACATATACAGAGAAGACAATGTGAAGACACATGGAGAAGGTCGCCTTCTACAAGCCATGGAGGTAGTCCTGGAATGATTCCTTCCATCATGGCTTTCAGAAGGAACCTGTAAATACTTTGATCTTAGAACTATTAGAAAATAAATATATTGTTTAAACCACCTAGTCTGTGGTATTTTTGTCATGGCAGCGCTAGCAAACTAGGCAAAATTCAAAGTGGAGAGTGCATTATAACTATTAAAATGCAGATATATGTCAACAAAGATGAACAGTGAATATGCAAAACAAAATGTCATAATTAGTTATGAAAGTATGATATGGGGAATTCCTTTATTTTGTCAGATACTATAATAGCTACATTTATTCAATGAAAAAATTGTCACCATGACAGCAAATTTTATTGAAACACTAGTTTTAATAGGTAGTATTAGAATACTTCTCTAAATCAGAGAGGAGAGAATGTGTGTCAAATGTTTATTGTAGCACTATCTATAAAAAACAGACTTGATGGCTGCATACTATGTACCTGTGATTAAATGTGTCCTAATTCATTTTCTCTCTCTCTCTCTCTCCCTCCCTCCCTCCCTCCCTCCCTCTCTTTCATGCTCCTACACACACACGTACACAATGTCAATAGCTTTGTGTGTTGTACCTGGCATCTTTGTTTTCATTACTGGCATAGTCAGTTGGTGGTGATCTATTGAATGAATAAAACATGGTAAATTAAATTTTTGTGTTTTGATGAGTAACTTCTTTTCCTGAAGAACTAATCTTTCATGTCTGGAAACAGTGGAAAATCCAATGCTGTTGAACCACAGTTCTATAGCTGGATCTCTACCCCTGCTTAGCAACACTTTTATCCATTCCTAGAGAATCTTGATTGGCTCCCAGCTTCTTCAGGCCTTTTTTTTTCAATACCTAGTGTCACCCCTTTTGTACCTACAGAATCAGCCATTGCAAACAAAATCTGACCTCAAGCAGTGGAATATAAACAAGACTAGAACATCTCAGCAAGTTACCTTATGTGAGTGTACCCTTGACCTGTGCCACAGCCATCTCTCATAATTAGGTCTTGAGTTATTTGTGCTTAAAGACATATATTGATAATGTATCAAGTACTTCAGCTTTCTCAGAGGCACCTGTATTGTTATATCCAATATTCAGAAACAGAGTTTAATGACTGAACCTCAAAGTAGATTTTGTGATCCACCTACTTTCAGCAATACTATCCTGTCTCCCTAACTATGGAGTTGCCCCTAACTTCAATAACCACTACCAAATGACACCTTACCAAATTCTTTGTACAATGCTGCCAAAATAAGCTCACTTGGCAAGTTCACAAACTTAATTGTCAGTTTTTTTAGGAGTATGTTGGCAGCTCTGATAGACATTCTAGAAAAAGAGTTTCAAAATTGCTCAGAAGGGTGGACTAGGCACTGGCTCCATGTATAGCTTCCCAAGGGGAGTATTTCAAAGGTAACCTTAGTAATATTCAGCAATGAGGTATGCAGCACTTTTTCTAGAATGAGTTAATGAAATTAATTGTGTGACCAACCACACACACACACACACACACACACACACACACACACACACAGGTTCTATAGCCCAGAGCACTGGTACTGGGAAGAGAATCCCCACAACATCTGACCATGAAAAAAGTGGCGACTTTGACAATCTGATTGGGATGGAAGGCTCCGAGAAACGTGGACATCCCCTTAAAGTGCCTGCACAGACTCAGTCACTTGTGGGTACTCACCCTGGGCTCCAGCAGAAGGATGTGACTCAGGGGGCATTGGAGGCACAAGTGGGGGCAGACTGAGGTGAGTGGCTTTGGAGCAAGGGTGGGAGTCACCATTTCTCCTGGGTTTGCCATCCTCCCATGCAGCCAGCTGGTGGGTGCCATCTTTCCTGTATTGCACCCACCCTCACAGGGCCAAATCTGAACCTCACTGATCTGTTGAGCTTTACTTGCTCCACCCTGCTGAGTAACTGGGACTCTACTTCACACAACTTCACCAATGCCACAGGAACTTTCTCTGGTTAGCAGGCAGCTCCACCCTCATTGCAAACTTCCTTGGCAAACTATTTCAGTCCTCAAGCCCCAGGCTGGTGGTGACTGGCATTGGTGTGTTCTAAGACTTCTGCTCAGGGCAAACTGAGAATATACCTGGGCAGCTGCCCAGCCCCTGGTACAAAATGAAGTCCTAACATCTTCTCTCCCACAGACCTCCACCTGCCTACTATCAGCAGCAAACATCAAAGAAACTGCAGCAGCATGTGTTGGGGTAAGGAGCAGAATACAGAGAGGCTGCCAGAATATGAAACCGAAGAAAGGAAGTTCAAAATAAGTCTGAAAAACAAACAATCAAAGTAAAGAGATGGGGACAAATGACTCATCAGAAACAGAGCTTAAAGTCACAATTATAAAAATGCTCAGGAAACTAAATGATAATTTCAACAGAGAAATAGCAGGCATAAAGGAAGACATATAAACCATTATAAAGGACCAAGCAGAAATAAAGATTACATTAAGTGAAATGAAGAATGGAATAAAAGTCACCAAACTAGATGAAATAGAAGTGCAAAGCAGTGATTTGCAAAAAAAAAGCAGCAGAAAATACACAATCAGAACAAAAAAAAAGAATCTATAAAAAAGAGAATGGTAGGGGTTCCCTGGTGGTGTAGTGACTAGGCTTTGGCGCTCTCAATTCCATGGCTTGGGTTCAATTCCCAGCCAGGGAACCACCAAAAAAAAAGAGAGAGAGAGAGAGAGAATGGTTTCAGATTTCTCTGGGACAACATTAAGGTTAAGAACATTTGCATCATAGGTCTAGAGAAGGTACAGAGGAAGAGCAAGGAATTGAGAACTTATTTGAAGAAATAATGAGTGAAAATTTTCTTACCCTGCTTAAGGAAATAGACATAGAAGCCCAGGAAACACTAAGAATCCCAAACAAGATGATCCCAAACAAAAACACACCAAAGCACATCATAATTAAAATAACAAAAGTTAAAGAAAAAGAGAAAACTCTAAAAAGAACAAGAGAAATGGAAGTAGTAATTTATAAGGGGACAACCATTAACCTCTCAGGTGATTTCTCACCAGAAACTTTACAGGCCAGAAGAGATTGGCAGAAAATATTCAACATGATAAAAACCAAGGATCTACAAACAAGAATAATGTATCCAGCAAGGATAGCATTCAAAATTGAAGGACAGATAAAGAGCTTTTCAGAAAAGAAAAAGCTAAAGGAATTCATCACCACCAAACCAGTACTATAAAGAATGTTAGAGGGACTTCTTTAAGATGGGAGGAGGGGTGGCAGAGTGGGTAAAATAAGGGAAAGGGATGGATAAATCTACTTTGATTGTTAGAAGGCAATAGTTATGAGGACATAGTCAAAAAGATTGTAGTAACTTTGTGTGGTGTCAGATGGGTATTAGATTTGTTGGCGTGATATAAGAAGAGCTGAGGGGATTGGGTAAAAAAGGGGAGGAAATCAAGAAGTACAAATTCATAGTCACAGGGATGTAAAGTGCAGCATGAGGCATATAGTCAATGACATTGTAATAACTATATATAGTGTTAGAGGGCAACCAGATGTATCAGAATAAGGATTTAGTAAGTTATATAAAATGACTCATCACTTTGCTGTACACCTAAAACCATTATAATATTGTATATAAAATTTAATTGAAAAATAAAAAGTATCAAAAGGAGGGGAGGGGTTCCCTGGTGCTGTAGTGGCTAGGCTTCGGTGCTCTCAATGCCTCGGCCTGGGTTTGATTCCTAGCCAGGGAACCACCCCCAAAAAATTCAAAAGGGGGTGAAAACAAAAGCTATGACAATAATGTATGAGGTAAAACTACAAGAACGAGATTGATATCCGATCTGTGTGTATGTGTTTTCAAATTTCAATCTGTGCTTTTCATTCAACAAATAGATATTAAAGGGGTCTCCATGTGAAAGCCACTATGCTGGGAGCTGGGGTATAGCAAAGTGGTATAGGGAATAATATACTTCCTGCATTCAAGGAATATATATTTGAGGGGGAAGACTTTAAAAATAATTACAAAGCAAATTATTTATTATAATTTTCAGCCAGTACTACAATGGAGAAGACCAGGGTGCTTCGGATTATAAAAATAGTGGACTCAATCTTGTCTAGATGTTAGAGAAGGTTTACTTGAGGATGTATTATAACTTTTAAAAGATCATGAGGGTGCCAAAGAGTTGACCAGACAAAGGAGTGGGGCAGGGAGGGAGAGAGGGAGGGAGAGAGAAAGAGATTGGGAATAGCATGTGAAGATCCTCTGAGGCAGGCAAGAACATGGCTTTGGAACTAAAGAAAATAAAAAGGCAGACAAAGGTAGGCATTCTAAGTTTCTGCATTGCTAAGCTTCTCTAAGTCAGCACTGGGTGCAGCTAGCTAAGGTGAAGAACATGCTCATATTCAGTTGAAAAGGAAACAAGGATAGCTGGTGAGATTAGGAACAAAATGGGCATATGCCACAGTTCCTATACCCTGGAAAATAACCCAACATGGCAAAGAATTCTGGGACTTTCAACACTGAGTCCTCAAATTCATCCCCTGTTCCCCATGAACATCAAGGCTCTGTCCTTGTATTGAAATTCAAGCTGACCAACTTCCTTCTCATTATGTATTTTTTTAGACTACCCTGATTATCTATCACCTGAACTAAGTCTAGAAGAGTCACCCTGCCTAACTGAGGTAAGTAAACTCTTCTCTAGAAGGTTTCTATTGAGTCATGAATGGTAGATGCAATCTCTCAAGACCATATTTAGTGCAAAAGGACACAATTCAATAAACAGCTGTATTGTTTTCTGAGTCTCAGTTATTTGAACAATAGGGAAGTCAACAAAGTGTGACATGTGTTGTAATGTTTAATATGTGTGAAAAGATAATCACAAATAAAAACATGACATGAATAATAATTTTTCTTAAAATTCAAGAATAAAGTTACTTCAACTATTGCTACACTTGAAGTGCACAATTAGCAAAGTTTTGGAATGGCCCCAAGTGAATTTCAATCTGAGTTCTTCAAATAAAAGCTGGCATATTTTTAGGTGGTAGAACTGACTAAGATAGAAATGGCTCACAGTTAAAGTAATTGCATATCTGGTGGTGGTAAATGAATTACAGAAGTGACAAATGCTATACTTAAATGATTTGAGGCAAACATCTCCCTTCTGCATAGAGCAGATTCAAAAGAGCAGAAGCCAGTAAAACATCTGCCTCATTTATTCTGTTCTTGCCTGCATGACTGAGGCATACTTCCAGTTTAAGCTGTAGTTATCCAAGCACACAATACAAGCAGCAATGCCCTCCAAACACCATCCTGAAAACAGTGGATATATCAAAACCCTATTTCCAGCAGCAGTCAGCTTACTTTTCTTAAAAGTGAAAAAAAAGATTAAAGTGTTTCTAAATGCACAACATTTAACCTTGACAAAAACTTCTTTCCTGTTTCAATGGCAAATAACTGTGGTTCAAGAAATGTGAATAATACCACTCTGCCTAAAATGCTTGCCATTGCCAGCTCTCCATGTAAGTGTCCTTTCTATCCTTCAAGGCCAATTCAAATTCTACATTTTTCTTCAATCCCAGTCACAGTGAATTTCCCTTTTTCTTGCTTTTTTTAACTGTGGGCTATATTCTAGTGCTTACCGTTCTGCATTCTATTAGTTATGCAAAGATCCATCTGTCTTTCTAAATAATTGGCTAAATTATAAGGTCATGGAAGACAGGTACCAGGATGCCTATCCCACCTCCAATATCTAAATAATTCTTGGCACATAGTAGCACTTATTAGAGGTTTGTTGAATTAAATGTCAGGATTTAAAACTTCTTTTAAACTAATCATACTGAGAGTTTTGAGGTAATACATTGAAAACTGATTGCATCAACGTATGTAGGGAGGAAACAATTTCTGAACCATACAACTGACCTTCTTAGTCAGAAACCAATCAGCCATGACCCAAGTATGCAGCAGTGCAAAGAGGTCTAGATCCCTGAATCTGTGTCAATCATATCCTTCTAGAAGGCATCTAGCTGCTGCTTGACAAATTCGATGTTTGGATAGGTTTGGGGACTGTTATGCTGCTCATCTGGTAAACAGACTTGCTATGTTAAAAGTAGATAACTCTTAATTTCTGGAGACTTTTTGTTTTGGAGGGGTGGGAAGAGTAGAAAGAGCAAATAATAAAATTGCAGGGAGTTCCCTGATGGTGTAGTGGCTTGGGGCTTTGGCACTGGCACTGTCAGCGCTGCAGCCTGGGTTCGATTCCCAGCCAGGGAGCTACCCACATACCAAAAAGAAAAAAAAATTGCAAAAGAAAACTTTTGGTATTTATTTATTTTAAGTTCACAAATGTCTGTTTTCTTTGAAAATACCAGCCTAAATAGCACTAACTCACTTTTTAGAATAAATTAAAAACATAAATTTGTTTGATATGTACTTTTGATTATCACAGTCATTGCACTGGTTCCATTAAAAGATGCAACCTGATTATTGATTAAATGCTTATTTATGCATTCAGCTAAGCTAATATGTTGTGTAGCTTCATCATCAACTCGAGAGCTGGATATCTGAACTAATAAGATTGGATCAGCATGGTATAACTTTTTGTTAATAAAATATGCAGAAAAGATAGCAAAGTGTACACCATGAGTATTAAATGTGGAGTCTCAATAAGCATAAAAGTGTAATTATATAAGCACAGGAAAAAAATCAATGAAGTGTGCCATAGAAGTCATGAATTGTGTTGCATCATTCTCAAATTATACCCCTTTGCACTGAGTTTGGTGTCACACTACAAAACTGGATCAAAAAGCAGAAAAAGATACATTTCCAGGTGAGAAAAGCAAGTTCTTTCTATCTTGTTTCTTTTCTTCTGAGATTTTACTTGGAAAAAATACTGACAGAATGAAATAAAAAATTATATCTAAATACATGCACAATTTAACTAGATTAAATATCACAAACACAAGTGCGCGTGCACACGCGCACCAATTTCTTAACACTTTTTTTAAACTTTGTTTTTGATCATGGGAGGTCGGACCTTTTTACCTCTCCACTTAGAGTGCACAAGTTTCATTTTCTCCACAACCTCATCAACAATCGTTTTCTCTTGTCTTTTTTATATTTGCCAAGCAGCTGTGAGGTTGATATTTCATTGTGATTTTGATTTACTTTTTCCTGATGATTAGTGATGTTGAGACCTTTTTGTGTACCAATTGGCCATTTGTATGTATTCTTTGAAAAAAAATGTCTATTCAGTTTCTCTGCATTTTTTATTCAGGTTGCTTGTCTGTTTGTTTGTTCTGCTATTGAATTGTATGAGTTCCTTATATATTTTGAATATTAATGATTTATTATATTTATGATTTGCAAATATCTTTTCTCATTCTGTAGGTTGCCTTTTTATTATGATTATTTCTTCTGCTGTGCAGAAGCTTTTTAATTTGATAATGTCTCACTTGTTTATTTTGGCTTTTCTTACTTGTGTTTTTGGTGACATACCAGAAAATCATTGCCAACACCAAAGTCAAGGAACTTTATCCTTATGATTTCTTCTGAAAGTTTTATTTTTAAGTCTTTAATCCATTTTGAGTTAATTTTTGTGAGTGCTATAAGATAGGAGTTCAATTTAATTCTTCTGCATGTGATCATCCAGTTTTTCCCACACCAGTGATTGAAGAGACTGTCCATTCTCCCACTTAGTATCCTGAGCTGCCTTGTCAAATAGTACTTGGCTATATATGCATGAGTTTATTTTTGGGCTTTTGATTCTGTTCCATTGGTCTATGTTTCTATTATTATACAAGTACCATACAGTTTTAGTTACCATAGCTTTGTAGCATAGTTTGAATCAGAAAATGTGATGCCTCCAGCTTTGTTTATTTTTCTCAAGGTTGTTTCTATTTAGAGTCTTCTGTGGCTCCATACAAATTTTAGAATTGTTTTATGTTTCTGAAAAAAATTAATATGATGTACTACATTTATAGATTTGCATATTTTGACCCATCCTTGCATTCCATGGTAAAATCCCATCTCACCATGGTACATAACACTTTTGATGAAATGGAGAATTCATTTTGCTAATATTTTGTTGAGAATTTTTGCATCTATATTCATCAGGGATATTGGTCTATAGTTTTTCTTTATGCGGTGCCCATACCTTTGGTATCAGAGTAATGCTGGACCTTATGAAATGCGCATGATAATGGTTCTTCCTCTTCAATTTTTTAGAAGAATTTGAGAAGGATTGACATTACTTCTTCTATAATATTTGGTAGAATTCACCAGTGGAACCATCTGGTCCTGGGCTTTTCTATGTTGGAAGTTTTATTGCTGAGTCAATAGCTTTACTAATTATTGGTGAAAATAAAGGTGTTTATCACTATAAACTTCTGTCTAGGAACTGCTTATGCAGCATCTATTAGGTTTTGATATGTGGTGTTTCAATTTTCATTTTTTTCAAGATACTTTTTATTTCCCTCTTGATTTCCTTTTTTAAAATTTATTTTTATTGTTAGACTTACTGGGGTTACATCTGTTAGCAAGGATTACATGGGTTTCAGGCATACAATTCTACAGTGCATGGTCAACTTGTTGTATAATAAGTTCACCACATAATGTGACTTCTTTTTCCATCACCACATATTTAGCTTCCCTTTCCTCCTCTTTCACCCCCTCCCCTTTCTCCCCTCCGTAACCCACTCATCCCCAAATAAACATTAAACTATTGATTGTGTCCATGGGTTATTTGTTTGTTTGTTCATTTCTTTGTTGCTTTCAGTTTTATATTCCACATATGAGTGAAGTCATATAGTTCTTTGTTTTTTCTGTCTGGCTAAGCATGATGATCTCCAGGTCCACCTATTTTGTTGCAAATGGCAATATCTCATCTTTTCTTATAGCTAAGTAATATTCCATTGTGTATATGTACCACAGCTTCTTTATACAGTCATCTGTCGCAGGGCACTTTGGTTGTTTCCATGTTTTGGACACTGTGAACAGCACTGTAATGAACATTGGGGTACATAAGTCTTTACAGACAAAGGTTTTCAAGTTTTTTCTTTGGTTGTTTGGCAGAGTGTTGTTTAATTTTCATACATTTGTGAATTTTCCATCTTTCTATCTGTTATTGATTTCTACTTTCATACCATTGTGGTCAGAAAAGATACTTGATATGATTTCAATTTTCTTAAATCTGCTAAGACTTGTTTTGTGACCCTTCATATGATCTATCCTGGACCATGTTCCATGGGCATTAAGAAGAATATGTAGGGGGAAGCTAAATATAAGGTGATGGAAAGAGAAGTCACATTAGGTGGTGAACTTATTATACATCAAGTTGACAATGCACTGTAGAATTGTATGCCTGAAACCTATGTAATCCTTGCTAACAGATGTCACCCCAATAAGTCAAACAATAAAAATGAATTTAAAAAAAAGAAGAATATGTATTCTGCTGCTGTTAAATGGAATGTTCTGTATGTTAGTTCCATTTGGTCTAAAGTATGGTTCACATTCAATGTTTCTTTGTGGATTTTCTGTCTGGATAACCTATCTATTGTTGAAAATGGGGTATTGTCATCCCCTGCTGTTACTATATTGCTGTCTATTTCTCCCTACAAATCTCTTAATATTTTCTTTATATGTTTAGGTGCTTCAATGTTGAGAGCATATATATTTACAATTATTTATTCATGATGGATTTAACTAGCTTTTCTCTTCCAAATTGATAAAAATTATTGTACATAAATGTATTCTTCCCTAGCTAGAATGAATGCCTAACAAAGAAAGGAAAAGCTCTAGTATTAATTTGTTGTTATGTGATATAGTGTGTATGGAATGCATATGTGATCATTTGGTAATTGCTACATATAGGAATCTGTACTTACAATGCCAATGTTACTGTAATATCATAGGGTGCAACTCCAATAAATTTTGTTTTAGATTCTTATTTTTAACACTTTATGCTATGCCACACTTCGGTTATTTTTTTTTTCCCACTGTTGGATTGTGTGTAAGCATTTCTACTTATACCTGATTAGCACTAGCCTTCTGAAACACTTTTGTATAAAGATTAATGGAAAAAGGACTGTGTAGATTTGCTGTTCTACTCCCTACTCCCCTGCCTGGATGGGCAGTCCTAGGGTGATAAGGCATGAGGAGCAATCTAAAGAGAAGGCTGTCTAAACTGTTGTAAACCTTATGCACTAAGTAGTATTCCATTGTGTATATTACTCAGCTGTAAGAAAAGATGAAATATTGCCATTTGCGACAAAATGGATGGACCTGGAGATCATCATGCTAAGTGAAATAAGCCAGACAGAAAAAACAAAGAACTGCATGATTTCACTCATATGCGGAATATAAAACTGAAAGCAAAGAAAAAAAGAAATGAACAAACAAATAACCCATGGACACAATCAATA
>PVJL010018455.1:0-15933 GCA_004026885.1 Lyroderma lyra | reverse complement strand
GTTCACGTCTGGGTCCCCGGTTCCGGGGAGGTCGGCCTCGGCCGTGCGGGCCCCCCTCACTCAGCCCGGCTGCCTTGGGGGGAGCTTGACCTCGTCTCTGTTTCTCTGCTCTGTCATCCACTTACGTCCTGTCGGGGGGGGACCCTGTCACCAAACCTTTGTTAAAATCTAGAACAAGACAAGGGAAGCGAAGGGTGTACTTGTGAAAGGGGGTGCTTTCCCCCAACACCTGTGGGGAGAACTGACGCAGTTTCTGGGGTGCAGAACGGGGAGGGGAGCGAGGCCGGCTGGGTTGTGTCTGTCACCGCGGGTGCCGGGACGCCGTCTCCAGGGAGCGCCACGCCTCTGCCGGGGACACTTAACCTGCCACCGGGGGACAGTCGTGACGCAGAGAAGCAATGGCTCGGGGTGACAACACTGCGGGGTCCAGGTGTAGGAGGGGGTAGGAGAGAGGGGAGGCCGGGGCCGAGGGAGGGCACGGGCCCGGGGGCTCTGGGGGTCCCGCCCGACGGGAAGACCGCTTTCTCCCCTCGGATCTCAGAGCTGACGCCGCAGTTTCCCTGTTTTCGCGTTACGGCAACGACGACGCGCGGTCTTCGCAGTCCCAGGGGATGGCGTTTGTGTCCCCTCCCAGCGTGTCCGCGCCGACCTGGGTCACGGTAATGCCGAGGACGACGGTCCCCTTCCCCACGTCTGGGGGGTCGGGAACGGCTCTGCTCGGCCCGTGAAGGGGCTGCTGTCACCGAGGTCGGGCTGTCCCCGGGCGGACCCGGCTCTTCAGGAAAGTCGAGGTGGCGCCGGCTGGGCTGGGGGCGGGGTAACCACCCCCCAGGAGAGTATTTGGGGGTAATTACCCGCCTCCCACTCCGCACGCCCCAGCTTTGCTTGACGGCCGTTTCCTGGCAACGCTCCGGGCTGTGCCTCCTAGCACGCGGGACCGCACTGTGTCCACAGCCGCCGGAGGACACGCTGCACGAGGCGCCGGGGGAGACGCGGGCCCGCGGCCCGCGTGCAGGTGTGAGCGCGGAGGGGGGGGGCGAGCGCCTCCCGGCTCCCCTGTCCCCGCGTCCCCGCGTCCCCGCGGGCATTCCGTCTGCTCCCGCGGCCCCCGATCCCGCGGAGACAGGCCGTCACGTGTACGACACACGCTGGGTTCCAACGACTTCGTTCGTACCAAAGGCTAAACGTGAAGGCGGGCGGGCGGGCCAGACGTCCCGTGTGCAGGGGGACAGTGCCGTTTTCTGTCCCCTTTGGAGATGGGCCGTACCATGAACGTCGCCTGTTCCTCGTACATCTTTAACTTCAAAGGCGCACGTGTGCTCGCATTGGATTCTGCGCGACACACTGCCGCAGGGCTGTCCCCATGCCCAGGACACGACAGCCAGGCGGAAGCAGCCGGGGGACCCTGGGCAGAACCTCGTCGCCAGGACGGCGCAGCGGGAAGCAGGGTGGGTCCCGCGTGTGGGTCCCGCGTCGGCCGGCCGTGACCAGGTGGCCCCAGGGACCGCCCGGCCTCACAGACAAGCCTTTGGGATCCCCCCAGGGTCTCTCTCTGCATTGCTCCTGCATCTGGAATAGCAGCTGTGGGGGGCGGGGAGAGGGGACCCTTCCCAGAGGTCATAGCTGGCGTCCAGGAGGTTAAGGACAGAGCAGGCCCAGCCGTGTCTCAGGGTCAGAAGTTTAGGGACTGCTGCTCCCTCCCTCCTTTGCAAAAGCACAGGTCACATCCCAGATCGTCGGATAAAGAACGTCCCCAGAGTCTCCCGGGTGACAACTTGGGACACACAGATTCGCACTCTGCTTCACTCGTCCCCGCGATTCCTCTGTTCGCTCACAATTCACTCGCTCGCGCGCGATGAGAACGATGTTCTGGAAGGGTTTGCAAGTGCATTTTCCGGTGCCTTCCGGCGCCCGGGGGCTGTGGACGGGCTGAGCACGACGTGGCTCCACAGGGCTGTGCCAGGCAGCACGGCCGTGCGCGTCGGCGCTGAGCCAAGGCCGCGGGCCATCCGTGGGTTCGTTCACGCCGCGAGCCCTGGCTCAGCGCCACCGACGTGCCGGCCGCTCCTGCAGGCGCTGGGGACGGGGCAGCCAGATCCAGGCACGACTGCAGAGGAAGGCTCGCCCTTCTAGAATTCTCCTTCCTGTAACAAGTGCGAGGCCCGGCGGACTCGGCCCGGGCTGCTGTGGGCAGGAGGCTCGAGGGAAGGCGGAAGGAACGCCTGCATTCCCAGCTCCCACGGAATGTGGGGGACAGAAGGTGCTAGAAGTCAGACACCAGAGACCTTAGGGTCCCGGCTCCAGAGCTTAGAAACACCCAGCTAGTCCTGGGGGGCGCAGGGCTGTGGGGCTCAGTAGCCTCCATGGGCGCTCACAGGGGTCTGCAGGTCCCACGGGCAGGAGCTGGGGCAGGGGCAGCGCTCGGGGGCCCCCAGAGCTCCTGCGTGGACTGTGGACGTGCTAACATCTGAGCTCGGGGGGTCAGAGGACAGAGGTGCAGATTGCAAAGTTAGATGCACATGTGACGGGGCCCAGCCCAGAGGGACCCGCGTCACCTTGCAGGAAGCGGCTCAGTGGCCACCGCACGCAGAGGGCGGGCCCATCGTCACCCCCAGGGACTCAAAAGCCCCCGGTCCCCAGGGCTGGGGTCCCAGGCTGCAGCGAGCCCGCAGGAGCACACACAGAGCCTGGGCAGGTCGCCCTCAGGGACTATTTACAACACAGCGCCGGCGACACGGCCGCACGGGACTCGTTAGTGTCCTTTCTGCTGCCGCCACCCGGCAGGGGAGGCCAAGGGCAGCGTGACTGCAACCAGGGAGGAAGCGTGAACATGGACGTGGGGAGTACGCTCCTGGGGGTGCACCTGCGTCCCCGCTGCATCCACAGGAACCCACCCGCGCAGACAGCGGACCTGGACCTGGGGAAAACCACGGAGGCGCGCGAGCCTATTGGACGACACCGTGAGCCAATGAGCGGCCTGCGCCACGGTGAGTGACGGCCCCAGGGGACGGGCAGAAGGTATCCTAGCGTGGGGGGTGGGGTCACATCAGAAGTTCTTAATGACAGGTCCGTGCGCCCCAGATGGCCACCCCGGGACACGGACAGTCCTCGCCAAGGCCTTGATGTGTGAGAGGACAGGGAAGATTCTAGTCGCTGCAACAAGTTCCACGTGGTGGGAGCCGAGGTCACGTGTGTGTGTGGGGGTGTGTGGGGGAGGGGAGCCCGGACGGCGGAGGGGGGCTGGGCGCCCTGGAAGGTTGTGAGGCAGCGCAGTGTCATGACCCTGGGTGTCTCCACAACCCCGCACAACCCCCCATGTTCACGCCTCCGTGTCCCCTGGACACGAGGTCGTGAGGAACTGTTTTAACTGTGTCTTAGAGGGACACACACCAGGTGCACAGCCTCCTGGGGAGGGAAGGCTGACAAAGAATCCAATACCTGTCGTCCTGACCGGACCCCAGACACGAGGCTGGTCACCCCCTCTGGACAATGACCCTCTGCTGCCACCTGCCCAGAAGCCACTGCCTTGGGGTCCCCAGGAAGGTGGCTGGGGCAGAGCTGGTGGCCAGAGGGCAGGAAGGGCCCCGCGCGTCTCACTCACCTGAACTTGGACTTGGAGAGCCGGTGGCTGAAAGAGAAAAGAGAAACGTCAGCCAAGCACACACACACACACACACACACACACACACACACTTTCTCCTGTGGCAACGATGCCCAGCCAGCCCGAGCAGTGCGATGTCCCCCCGGTGGCCGGCTGCAGTCCCTGGACGCATGTGACGCGTGACGCAGAGTTTGCTGGACAGAGAGGTCCCCATCTGCCAGCGTCTCCTGCCTGGTTTGCCCGTTTGGACGTGGCACGTGAGAGCTGGCCCTGCGGACATACCGACTAGTGCAGTGTCCCCTCAGCGTCCTGGGATGGCCACCCCGCAGTCCCACGAGGTCAGCGAGGCCGCAGGCCGGGGAAGACCCCCCTCCCCCCGCTGTCGCAGCAGAAGAGGTGGAGACAGGGAGGACGCAGACAGGACGCAGAGGGCTGGGGCGTCGCAGCCTGGCGCACAGCGGGCAGACAACCCCTCTCATTAAATTTTTTATTAAAAAAGGAAGTCACACCAGAAGATAGGACAGGTGGCAAAGTCATGAGCGCAAACTGACTGCATCTCGGGGGTCCTGCGAGGCCGTGGGGACGGAGGCGGGAGGGCTGGGCTGCTCCATGTCCCTTCTCAGGGCCTGGGGCGCACTGGCATGTGCACTCACCACCAGCTGGCCCCCTCTCCCTCTCCACCCCCCTCTATTTTGCTTAAAATATGTATTTTTAAACAATTGGTTTTTCAGTTCGAGTTGACATACAGTATTCTATCAGTTCCAGGAGGTCCACGTGCTGACGAGACATTTAGGGAACTTACAGGTGAGCACGCCCGACCCCGCGCAGCTACTAGTTACTGTGTTGCTTCCGCGGCGCTGCACCCGGGCGACTGTGTAGCAACCAGTCGGTGCTTCTGATCCCCCCGCCTTTTCTAACCCCGCCCTCACGTGGTCCCGGTGTCTGAGTCTGTTTCTGGTTTGTTCCTGGTTTGTTACTTTGTCCTTCAGACCCCCCATAAGTGAGACCGCTGCGTCCGTCTCTGTCTCCCGGACACGCTCCACTCAGTGCAGCACCCCCAGGTCCGTCCACGCCGCCGTGGACGGCAAGGACCCCTCCCCTCCCTTCCGGGGCCGAGGAATATTCCGTCTGTGTGGGCCCCCCCCCCACTGGCCAGTCTGCCATCCACGGCCGCCCAGGCCGCCCCCACACCCCCCGCCGCCCCCACGCCCCGGCCCCGTAAACAACGCTGCACGGCCGTGCGGATGCTCACGTCCCCCCGGAGCAGCGTCTGGGTTTCTCCAGATAAACGCCCGGGAGCGGGGTGACCGGGCCCTTCTCGGTCTCCCCTCACAGCCTGTTTTACGGTCTGCCTGGCAGGTGGAAACATTGTTTTCTTTTTTTAACTTCCATTTTCCATGAAAGAACTCATTCCCATCTCTCTGCTCTCAGGCTGTGTGTCCTTCCATCGGACGCGAGTCTCCTGTAGGCGGCGTGTGGAAGGGTCTCGTTCCGTATCCGTTCAGCCCCCACGTAGAAGGGCTGTTTGCCCGGACCGCGGAGCCATCTTGGAGAAGGGTGCGGTGACACCCTGTCCTAGCCCCGGGCTGATGCGGCCCCGTCACCAAGGCTGGTCCTCCCAGAGCCCTCTCCTCCCGTGCGTCTGTCGGTGGCCGGGGGAGGGGACAGCTGTCACCCCCGCAGAACAGGAGGCTCCCCCCGGCCACAGCGGCACCTGATTGGTCCCAGAGGTCTCATGCTCAAGGTCACCGTGACCCCGACAGAACACGATTTTCCACCTTTGAACTCTGCTTTCTGAGACACAGGTCAGGAAACCAGCAGCATGCTGCTCTCCTCAGGTGAACCCCTTCATGTTTCGGGGAGCACCTTGGGCGGGGGCCACTGGCTTCCATTTGTGAGACAGAACTGAGGCGGGCGGGTGTGGCCGTCACACGTGAGCTGCTGGTCCTCGCAGCTGGCCTGTCCCAGGCCGATGTCCTTGCGGCTGCGGGCCAGGGGTCTGGCCCAGGGCCAGGGCTGAGGGGACCGCCCGGGCTGATGTCAGAGGCGCCGCAGGCTCGGCGAGCTCGGGCGAGCTTATTCGCCTAGCGTGAGTTTGGGGGCACCTGTTCCCCTCCGCCAGGTGGAGAGCTTGGGGGTGCCCGTGAGGACTGCGCGGTGAGGGAGCCCGGGGGAGGGGCGTCGCACGGACTGTCTCCTGGGGGCGGGGCTCGGGTCAGGACGCGGCTCGGAAGTCCCCAGGTCCTGCGTGCATGCGCTCTGCGCTGCCCGACGTGGGTGGAAAGGGGCGTCCCAGCAAGCGTCAGCGCCTCCCACGCGTGTGGGGCGTGCCGTCTCCACGCGAGACCATCCTGCTGCCCAGCCGGCGTCCCACCCCCACCCCGACCCCCACCCTGACTTGTGCTCCTTGCTGAGCAGTCGCTCCCATCCCGGGGATCAGCCGCCCCATTCGGACTCCGGTTGCACCCCGAACCCCCCGCCGCCCCCGCTCCCACCGAGGCTACTCACGCCAGCCTGGCCCCGCAGTTCTCTCCCTCGATGTCCCCTCCAGCCACGTTCTCGGTGTTCACGGACTCCGTCTCACTCGTGGGCATGCTCACTGCGGGGTGCAGACAGGGCATGAGGGCGGGGTGGGGGAGGTGGGACCCCAGCCCCGGGGGGCGCGGAGCGGCGTGGCAGCCACTGGGGTTCACAGGGCTGCTGCCCCCGCCCTGCCCTGGGGACGGCTGTCACTGAGGGCCAAGCCTGCCACTTGTCTAGGGCGAGTCCTTACTGTCCAGGACCCTCGGAATGCAGGAGGAAGTCTGGTGACAACTGACCTTGTAGGGACACCCTGGGGACACACACCCTGGATCCCGGTCTTAGCGAACGTTCCCGCCTGCGTCCCCCACTCACACGGAAGAGGAGCCCCCACGAGAATACTTTGTGTCTCCTACCTTTTCCCGCCCACCAGTTCTAAGGGGCTCCGTCCCCCCAGGTGAGGGCCCCGTGAGTGTGCAGAACGGGCACTTCTGCTGCCCACACGGGCTACGAGCTGCACTTAGAGGCCAGCCCCTTCCCCGCAGTGCATGCTGGTCCCCAGTCCCTTACGTCCAGGGCCACCAGGTAGAGCGCTCCAAGCGAGTGACCGCGTGCAGGACCACGCCCTGACATCCCGACGGACCTCAGGGAGGAGGGATCCGCCCAGTCAAGGTCACACGTGGCTGCCAGACCGCGGGGACTCCCCTTCCGGCTACCTGGACATTCGCTCCCTCCCACCGGCGGTGGCCTGCCCACCCCTGCCAGCCGCACGCCAGCGGGGTTTTCCTGCTCCGAACCACTTCCACGGTGGCGGAGAAGCCTGGAGGCAAGAGACGCCTTTCCCACCGTCCAGCACGCTGTCCCGGTCAGTGCCTCACGTGTGCCCACCCTGCCCTTCGAGGGGCCACCGCCGCGTGGGACCTGTCTGTCCCTGCGGCACAGAATTCATCGTGTGGGGAGGAAGTCACGATCCAGCAGAGCAGAGTCTGCCATCAGTGAGGGCGTGGCCTCGGGAGAGGGGCGTGGTCTCTGGAGGTCTTAGCCTCGGGAGAGGGCGTGGCCTCGGGGAGGGCATGGCCTTGGGGAGGGTGTCCCCCCCACCCCGCAACCCCTGCACCCCGGGGCCGCCGCAGCCTGGGAAAGGATTCTACAGGCTCCACGGGTGGTATCACTGGGCGTGGGTTTTCCCCGGTTCCTTTCCTTGTGGATGGACACAAGATGGGGGTGGGGGTGGGGTTCCCTGAGGAAGACTCATTTGAAGAACACACTGAAGAAGAGACAGGCCCTGAGCGACTGCGTTTGAACCTCACAGTCACGTGGGAGAGGGGCTCCACCCTGGACTCCTCCTGCACAAGCTGGTGGTTTGGAACTGGATGGGGCTTTAGACATCACCCAGCCCTAACCTGTCCCCGTCCCTTCACAGGACAGCACAGTGAGCTCTCAGGAGGGGACAGATGCCTGAGGTCACACCGCAGGCTGGGCTGGAGTACAGGTGTCATGCCCCCGTGCTGGCAGACACCCCTCCCTGCCTCCAGGACACAGGGAGGTTCTCAGGGCCACATGGGGCTCCGGGACGTCACAGGAGTGCGGGGAACAGCCCAGCGCTGGTGCTGGATTTTACGGCAGTCACTCCGTTTGTGGCCCCAGGTCTGAGGGGGCTGCTGAGCGAGGCCAGAACTTAGGGTGGTTTCAGCACTGGGAGCTGGGGAGATGGAGTCCTAGAACCTTCCAGAGCTCCTTCCTCCATGCACACGGAGGCGGAAGGATGCAAGTGAATACGTTTCTGTCCCTTCGCTCGCCCGCCTCGAGCCACCTCTGGCCTAGGGCTCGTCGGACCCTTCGGGCACCATTATTTGGAAGCCCGGACTGGGTGTAAGAGGCCATCTGCCCTGTGACACTCTGCTCCCCGAGGTGTGGAGTGGCGTGATGGTGGCAGTGCTGCGCTTGGAAAGGACTGGGCAGGCCTGGGCATTAGGAGGAACTACATCATCTTGCAAATCAGGGCACTGTCGGTACCAGGACCAAGGTGGCAGTCACAAGGGCCTTGATCTTGGCTGGCACCACCCAAAGGAAAGATGCCACCTGCTGATGTTCAAGCCTGCTGACTGTACACGTGTGTGAAGACGGCAAGGCCATGGCGGTGAGTGGGACAGATGACCACGTATGCACGCATACACACATGCACACACACACGCGCACGCATGCGCATGCACACACGCACACCACACACACACACACACACAGGTGCCAAAAACAGCTACACACACTGCAAGAGGTGCTATCTATGCATTAGTTTTGGAAGTTGAACTGAATGACGGTAGCAATGTGTCATATGATGTTCACTCAAAAGATGGCCTTCTTCAAATTAATGTTAGTGTCACCCTGCGACAGGCAGGACAGTCACAGAAAATGGCGCACGCACGGTTGTCGTTCGAGGAGCACAAGACCGTTCTGAAGTGGTATCTGAAATTTGAGAATGTTGTGTGAGTTTTCCTGACGTTCTCCTGACTTCACACCCCTGTGACTTCTACGTGTGGGGGACCTTAAAGGACATCGTGTACCATAGAAAACAGGTCGCACTGGCTGTGCTTTGGGAAGAAATTGAAACGGCATGTGCAGTGACACAAGGGGACACTTTGGTCAATGCTGCTCAAGCCGTAGTCGCCATAATCAGACGTGTCTGGAAGTGGACGGTCACCACTTTGAGCACCTCTTGTCATTGCAGAAGTCCCACGTGACCTGTGTTCATCTTTTGTTACCGGTATCTACTGAGTATTAGCATTTTAATACAGTTTTTGCCTTTCTTGAAAGGTGTGCACCTGTTTTTGGCAGCCTCTGTGTGCGCACACACACAAATGCACATACACATGCATGCACACTCACACACACACTTGCACATACATGCACGTATGCACACTCACATGCACTCGCACACACATGCACACGCGCGCGCACACACACACTTGCACATGCACGTACACACTCACATGCACACTCGCACACGCACGCACACACACACTAACACACACACATGCACACTCACATGCACACACATGCACACAAACATGCATACTCACACATGCACACGGGCGCGCACATACACACGCACACTCGCACACGCATGTATGCACACGCACGCACACACATGGCCTCTCCATCCGAAGCTGGGAAAAATGCCCCCGGCTCCGCCACTCGGTCCGACACCCACGCGCACACCCAGGGCGCGGGGGACATTACCATGCGTTTCTGTGGAGTGACTAAACCAAGAAAACTTTCCTTTCTTCTGGTCAAGCAGGCCCGCCGGAGCGCCTCCTTTGCCAGACAAGATGGTCACGTTCAAGACAGCGACACAGAGCATGCAGTCAGCCACGGGCAAAAGAAAGAAACAAAGAACATCCATGTTCATCTCCAAAAATAAATGGGGAAAAATGTAAAAAAGCAATAAACCAAAACATGCCAGAAAACATAACAAAACAGAACCAAAACCCTGAATCACGGGACGTGATGACACAGGACAAATGGACACGGGGAGGAGGGACGATCACTCCAGCAGAGGCTCCTGTCCACACTGGTCTCCTGAGTCGGTGGCTTCGAGGGGACACCTTCCCGGGAGGGGTCCCCTCAGGGTGGCGCCCTGTTACAGGCTCAGTGGGGTACAGCATGGGTGTCCCCCGTCCCCCATCCCCAGCGGCCAGGTGACCTGACCCGTCCCCATGTGCGGTCACATCACTTGCCACGGGTCTACATGTCCCTTTGTCCCCGTGCCTCGGGCCTGACCCCGTGCCACACGCGTGTGTGCTGCTGCTGTCGCAGGGGCTTGTCGGCGGGCGGCGCTTTGAGCGGAAGGTGGCACAGGGTGGGGGGCGCTGTGTGTCCCCCCACGCACTGTGAGTTCTAGAACGCTTCTGCTGATTCCCAAGCTAGTTTCCCACCCACGGGCCCTTCCGGGCTGATCCGGAAAGAGTTTCTGCTTCTACGAACCGGAGACGCTCGTCACGGAGCGACACGGGCCCCCAGGTCCCGCTTGGTTTCCGGTGGACTCGGGCGGAACGTACTTCTTCACCTGACAGCTGGGTCAGTCCTAGGACAGATGCCACCGCCCGCCACGGGCAGGGCCACACGCCACTTCCTTTGGGAGTCGCACTTCCTGGCCTGAGCCGGGCGCGGGAAGTCACGCTGGGTCACGACAGCTGCCTTCAGCTCCCCCGATCGCTGGGACTCGGCGAGGAGGCGGGGTTTACGGGTCAGGCTGCTCCGCGTTTATCACGGGACGGTCACCTCCCAGGGCGGCCAGGAGATGCCGACGAGGCGCCAGCCTCAGCCGGAGACGACCTGAGCCCGTACATCTGCGCGGCGGCCGTGAATGAGACGCGCGTCACGCCGACGACCCCGTCACCGACGAGCTCTGCCCCCCAGAAGGCTGCTGACGCCCCGAGCAGGCCTGACTGTTGTGGTCAGCGGGCCTCGCTGAGCGGGAAGCGCAATGGGGACGTCCCCGACCCTTCTCCGGACGGATTCGGGGAGAAGAGGCCACTGCGTGAAGGAGAACACCGCAGAATGTTCCGGTCCCCTCCCGGAAGTCAGGCAGGAGCCCCGACAGGCAGCGGGAGGTGGAGCGATACCTCGAGTGCGTCTGGTCCGCGGCCCCGTCTGGTTTTCCATCTGACGGCGTGACAAGGCCGGCCCACGCCACCCGCGCCCCGTGGCCGACTTCCAGAGGCTTCCAGACCGAGATCCTGCTCTTCGGCCCCCGCCCCCTTTCAGCCGGTGCGCCCTGACCGCCCACCGGGCGCTGCGCGGCGGGGGGAGGCAGACTGCCCCCTGCTGACCGAGGGCGGCCCGGGGGCCTGCTGGGGGCCGTGCACGGTGCTTGGCCACACCCCCCGCTCGAGCGCCCTGTGCGGACAGGACGAGGGTCCCCGGTCCCACGCTGCCGCGCACCCAACTCGGCTAAGCCCGGGGCCCGGCTGAGCGGATCACAGAGCGGGCCCACGAAGGGGCTGTGACAGTGACAGCCCACGGCACGGTGTCACAGCAGCACAGAGGCGGTTTGCCCCGAAGCCCGGCACCTTCTCGGTGGGCAGCGCCCTCCCAGTCACGGCGGCGTGAGCTGGGGGTCGGGGGTCGGGGTCGGGGGCAGGTCCTGCCCCCTGGCTTTGCTTTTCACACCTGCAGGGGCTGTCCCCCCGCCGCAGGTGACAGCAGGGACTGAACATTCCCGACAGGGCTGTCCTCCTCGCCGACGTGGCCCGTGCCTGCTGCTGTGACAGGTCTGCCAGCCCAGTGACCGGCCTGACGTCAGGCGCCGCGGTGCACCCTCAGGGGTCCCTGCGATGACATGTCGCCGCTGGGCAGGCTGACCCGCAGCGTGGACGGGGAGGGCGGACGCAGGCTTCCCGTCGGGAGGGCCTCTCCCCTCAGAACACGCTGGTGTCCCCCGAGTGAGACGGGGGACACGGGCCCAAACCGCTGCACGCCTGGCGAATACTTCTGGGAGCGTCCCAGTGTCCTCCGTCCGGACGCTCCCTCGTTTTGGGGAAAAGCACCGAAGGACCTCACAGCCACGCGAACACACGTTTTCGGGCAGGACACGCGATTAAACGTGTCCCGTCGGCGCTCTGTCCACGACCGAGCCCGCAGTCCCGTGCGGGGGCCGGGGCGGTCAGTGCCCAGCGAGCTGACACCCACGAAGCCCCAACTGCGAGGCGTGGACGTTCCTCCCGGCTCCGAGTTAACGGCCACGCTGTAAGGACAGGCTGTTCCTCTGGCCGCCCTCCGTGACCTCCGTGGGAGGCCCTCGTCCACGCCCTCGGCTCACGGCTGTGACCCGGCCACGCGGGCCCCCGTCTCCCGGAGGCTGGATGTCCTGTGTCGTCTGTCTGCGGCCGAGGGCCCGGCTGGTACTCGGCGGGACGCTCCAGGACGCGTGGGACTCCGGGAAGCCCGCCCCCAACGTGTCCAGGGGTCCGGGGAGCGCTGTGCTTGGAGGCCGAGTGCCGGTGACCGCAGGCCACGGGGCAAAGAGAAGCGGATGGCGACTTCCGTCAGCCCAGGCGGGTCGGTCTGTCCGCAGAGCCACAAATCCAGGTCACGGAGGCCCAGGTCCCACGGGACAGGGACGGTGGTGGGAGCGGCGTGGTGGCTCGTGGTCGTGTGGGGGCTGCTCAGGCCGGCCGACTGCTGGGCTCGGCCCCAGCGTCTGCGTCAGGGGGTCTGGGGTGCAGCCCGAGAGCCTGTAGTTTTAGCACGTCCCCTGGGGTGCTGGGGCGGCTGGCCCCGGGGACCCCCTCGCAGAACCGCTGGGCTTGTGTGCCGCCATGATGTCACCTTTCCTGCAGGTCACGTCCGCACCTCTGTCAGCCCCGTGTCCACCCAGCCGGCAGCGGCCTGACCGCGGGCCCCGTGTCCACCCAGCCGGCAGCGGCCTGACCGCGGGCCCCGTGTCCACCCAGCCGGCAGCGGCCTGACCGCGGGCCCCGTGTCCACCCAGCGGGCAGCGGCCTGACCGCGGGCCCCGTGTCCACCCAGCGGGCAGCGGCCTGACCGCGGGCCCCGTGTCCACCCAGCCGGCAGCGGCCCGGTCCCTGTGGCCTAACTGCATCTCCACTGAACCTGTCAGGCCCGTGGGCTGCCCCATCGCCCCCGTGGGTGCCCCCCAGACCTTGGACCCCCCACCCCACCTCCTGGTCCTGCAGGAAAGCACCCCGGGGCTGGGGAGCCTGCGGCCAAGGGGGTGGGCAGCGGCCCCTCCGCTCGGGGACGCCCTCGCCCACAGCTCGGCCCGATGACCGCCCTGACGATCAGACGCGCTAACGGGGGTGACGCTCTACAGACGGACGGCCATCGCCCCACGCCCGTGACGGGGCCCCGGAGACCCCGTGGCCCGAGGGGGTGCCGGCCGCGGAGGAAGGTTGGCGGCATGGGGTCCCCCCGCCCCGTCCCCCCACCCGGGGCCCAGACCCCCACCACGACGGCTGCTCACTGTTTCGGGGTTTCTCCTCGTCCAGGCCCTCGTCCTCGTTCTCGGGGTCGATGTCTTCGGCCTGTGTGATCCAGTCCAGGTAGCCCTTCAGGTCCTCCTCCAGCTGCTGCTTCTCCCGCAGCTTCTGGAAGTCTCCGCGGGCCTTGGCCTTCTCCCTCTCTTTGGAGAACTCTCTGAAAAGCACGCGGCGGGAGGAAGGGCGCGTTAGGGGCGCCCCGGCCGGTCCGAAGCCCGTCCCCCAGCCCGCACCCCGCAGACAGCGCCCTCCGGGCGTCCCGGGGAAGGGACAAAGGCCACTCCCGTCCACCTGGACCCCGTCCCGGGCTCTGCCTGCGGTGACACCCGCTCTCCGGTGGCCGGGAAAGCCCCGAGCCGTACCCGGGACGCCTCCCACCCCCAGCGGGGGCCACGCGCTCCCTCCCCCCAGTACCGGGCAGAAGCTGGAGTGAGTGTCAAAGGCATCAGTTAGGAGTGTTAGGGGCAGCGTGCCGAAGCCCGCCCACCGCGGTGGCTCCCACGTCACCTGGGCCCGTGTCCCCCCCACTCCGCGACGTCTCCCGCTGGTGGCTTCAGACCGTGGACATCGGCTCACGGTATGGGCCGGGGCTTCTGTCCCCCCGAGAGTCCCCGTGGGGTGTGTACCGGCGCGCGCTGACCTAGGGCCCGGGGGTTACCCCCCGCCTGCGCCCACGACTGAGGTCTGCCCCCCTTTGCCGCCTGGAGGGGCCCTCAGCTCGAGAACGTTCGGGGCCCCACGGGGACAGACACGCGTTCGAGACGCGAGAAAAGGTGCCGACGTCGGACCCGCACGGGAGGCGCTCGAGGCCGAGAGGCTGCGGAGACGCGGCGATGCGCCCCGCTTGCAGGGACCGAGAGCGGACACTGGGGCGCGTGGGGGCCCTGCTGGAGGCCCCGGAAAATGTCCGACAGGACGGCCGTGCTCCTGCTTTCCACGATTCAGCCCTCCGTCTCTCTCGGACTTGGGGTTCGCTTTGGAGGACGGGGGGCTGGCCGCAGAAGGTCGCGACCGAGAAGCCTCGTCCCCAACTCCCGAAGCAACTCCGTGCCCCTCCTCCACGCGGCACGGCCGGGCGCCCCTTCCTCACGTTTAAGAGGGGGCCGGGGCACGTCTACTCCCCGACGTGGCCTGCCACGGGGCTCCCGCCACGTCCACGGGGGCACGACCTCGGGGTCGCAGCCCGGTCTCAGAACCTCCCACGTTTTCGGACGGGCAGTGGGCATCCCAGAAGGCGAGGTGCCCGCAGGTCGGGCGCCCAGCCGGGGCCCCCACGCTGGTGTCCTGTGGGCGTGGTGAGGCAGCCCGGGCGTTTTCTCGGGTCAGAACAGACCCGAAAGCGCGTCCCCTCCAGGCAGCTAACCGGGCTCCGGCCCCGGGACTTCTGCTCATCGTTGTCCCGTCCCCAGGGAAGATGCTAGTTTCCTGGGTGGGTCCCTCCGGCCAGGGGCATGACGCCATCGAAGGCCACCCTGGGGGCGGTGAGGACGGGGTCCCCTGTCCCCCAGTTCTGAGGACTCGGCCTGCCGCTCCCGCACGGCATCGGCCACGGCAGGGACGGGGGCTGTGCCCCGTGTGCCGCTGAGTAAAGGGGGAGGCCAGCCCTCCCTCGGGGGGACCCCCTGCCGGCACTCCCGCCCCTCGAGAGCTGGGCCGGCACCTCGAAGCTGCGGGAGCACATCACCCCCAGCCCCAGTAGCAAAGCCAGCGTGTCGCCCAGGAGGGGGTCCCCGGGAGCCCTTAGGGGTGCGGCCTTGGCCTGGCCGGTGTGGGCTCAGGGAGAGGACAGTGGGCTGAGGGACGGCCCCGCGGTGCCTGGCACGGCTCCTGCTGAACTTGGTCTGAGCCAGGGCCCACACTTGGGGGCTTGGGGCGCAGGGCAGCCACAGACGTGACACGCACACGCTGTGCACCCCAGCTCCGCGCGGGCTGCCAACGGCCCGGCGCCCCTTCCGTCCCGACGGGGTGGGGAGCACGCACGGGCGGCGCGGGCCGAGAGTCGGCCCCGGAACCTTCCCTCTGGTTCCGGCGGCCTCACCAGGCTCCTCCTCGGCTATGGGGGAAGCGTCCTGCACCCCCAGCCGCCGGGCAGACCCGGGGCGCGTCTGAGCTGACGGGGTTCCTCAGACCCCCTGGCGGAGCCGACGCTGACGTCGCCCTGTGCCTCCGACCCCCTGCCCGGCCAGGCCAAGGACGCCCACCGCAGGCCCCCGGGGTGGCCCCTCCGCCCGGGGCCGTCAGAGCCAGAAGGACAGTCAAGCCCCGGAGAGTGCACAGAGGAGACGTGGCAAGGGCAGAGGCCAGGACCCGCGCCCTCGGTCCTGCGTACCTACCCGCTGAGGACACCGAGAACCAAGTTAAGGACAAAAAAGGACCCTATGATGATTAGTGTGACAAAATAGATCCAGGGCCAGTCCCTTCCTACGGCGTCATTGACCTGCAAGAACGGAGCGGTCGTTAGCGAGGCGCACGCAGCAGCCGCACACGGCCCAGCGCCCAGCGCCGGCTCCGGCCAGCGGCCCCGAACCTGCGGCCGAGGGGAGCCTTTCCCCCCGTTTGTCCTGGGCCTCCGGGGTCCGGTCCCCGAGGGCCCTGGCGCTGGGCGGACAGGAGGCTGGGACCTTGCTTGGCTGCGCTGGACAAGGACACAGAAACGGTCAGCTTACCCGCTCAGCACACCGAGAACCAGATTTAGAACGAAAAAGGATCCAAAGATGACCAGACTGACAAAATAGACCCAGGGCAGCTCATAGCCCATGGCGTCCTGCATCTGCAAAGACGAAGGAAAGTTAGGAGACAGAGAGAGGGGGAGAG